>JARQOC010000622.1:0-68497 GCA_033576535.1 Allobates femoralis | reverse complement strand
AGATGGATAGGGCATTGAAGCAGCCTCCCCGTACCCGACCTGGTATTCCTGGGCGACGCTGGCAACAATCAAGTTAGGTAGAATGGAGGAACACTTGCGGATCTCTGAGGGACACTATCACTGCTGAGTCCACCCGGTCTACTACTCAACCACTGTATACCATGTACTGCCTGCTGGTTACAGTAAAGACCCGTTATGGAGACTTTCTGTGTCTGTGATTCCTTATGAACTGTCCGTCATTAACAACAAGGTAACCGCAGCTGCCGCACAACATCTTGAGCAGCTCCAGCCTCCGGGGATCATCGCTCAGCCTGTGGGGAGCGTAACATCTTGCTGCTGTCCATCCCCCGGGGGTTCCGCAGCGTCGGTAGCCCTTACCGAACTACTCATAGGTGGCGTCACGAAGAAAACAAATTAAACCCCTTTAATCTGTTCCCGCAAGACGTCTTCACTTTTGATCTGCACTACACCGGGCCCCACTACCGGCAGGCGCGGTCCACCCGTGACAAGGAAGGAGAAGAATCGCCTGTATCAACCGGAGTCAGCCGGCCGCGGTGAGTCAGAAAATGGCGTCACGAACAGGATACGAGCAGGCCCGTTACCCAACGGGTATATTGTGCTTAAATTGGACTTTATTGTCTACAAATTGGACTTTGTTCGTCCCTAAAAGAACTTTCCCGCCTTTTCACCGTTGGGTCAAGATGGCGCTCAAGATGGCGTTCCCGCCACAAGAAGCCGCCACGTGTAAGCCCAGGAGTGAGTCAACCCCCCCCATCATCGTGGGAGGGCTAAAGACAAAAGGCGCCAAACTCTTTGTCCACCCTGATTGCTCGAATCAACCATGAGGGCGGACCCCAAAGACTTTTCCCACCATTGGACTACAAAAGCCCACAGGAAATGGGAGTGTCACAGACAGATTTCTTCGCCAGCTCGACCAGAACGTTTACCGGTTCAACGGGTGTGGTTTCCCTCCAAGAAGAGAATGGCCAGCACGAGACTCCAAGACCTAATGCGGGAGGTCGAGGCGGAGGCCAGAGCAGCCCTAGGCCAACCGGGTCCGGATCCTGCCCTTACCATAGACGGCAGCCCCGACTTCTGGCTAGAGGCTCTACAAGACCTCCGGGTGCGGTTACTAGAGACAGTGGAATGGACGATTCGCAGCTGGAGTGCGACCCTAGGCAGACGACTACACCATGCGATGCAGCAGAGCCGACCGGGTACAGCTACTCCAAGCCCAGACGACGTCACCAGCTTCTCGACCGCCTCACTGTCACCTACCACCTGCCCAGCTTCGTCACTGGAGCCAATAGACTGTATCATTCCCGTGAGGACCACAGCTCAACCCGTTCCAGCGGTCAACACCGCAGCCGATCCCGTTCTTGAGCCGGAGCTCATAACACGCTCCATGGAAGAACTTGAACTTTACCAGGTTCCCACCGAGGAACCCGCGACGAGTTTCACCACTACGGAGACTGTCGCCTGTTTAATCCCCGTACCGGAGGCTTCCCTTGCCATTGCCGAGGCCTATCTGGTAACCGGGATTGAAACACCTTTACCTGCGGAAACAGACGAAGAGGCAGGCAGCCTGGAAGCCCTGCAGGACGTACCTACGGAAGGATCCACAGCACCACCGCCCTATTGTACAACGGAACAAGCTTCAACATCTCCAGTCAACGAGCAGCCTGATGAGGTCGGAGAGGATGACGACGAGACCCACGGCCCCGCTGAGGATTTCGACACCGGGTTCGCTTGGGGAGACAACAAGGAACTTCCTACCGGGCATACAGCTCGGGTACACTGGTCGGGTGCTATGCCGACACCTTCCCCTGTGCCATTCCACCGGGTTCCAATACAGACAGCCCGCCAAGTTCAAGCTTCCCGCCAAACCACCAGCTCCGTTACTCATCTCTACACCCTGAGCCGTAACGACGGAGATGTACGCCAGAGACGACGAGAGGAGTGGCAAGCCCGTGAACGCGCCAACATGCAGGCCCGTGCCGAGGCTCGCCGCCAGTCGCCGCTGCCTGATGAACTCCGTCGTGAAGGTAGAATTTCCACCTTTAATTTACATACCGGGTGGGGGTTCGCTTGGGAGGTGGGTTTGAATGAGGAGGTGTTAGTGGGGCGCCGGGACGTTGAGTCAAACTTGCCAAGAGGACATCCGGATCGCGACCTATACCGGGGCGATATTATCACCTACGAGCGCTATGCTTGTGCAGATGGGTGGTTTGCTATCCGGGTGCGCCATCGTTCTCCGTGCCAGTGACTTTAAAACTTGAACTCCCTCACTGACTCTGTTCCCGTTAACCACTGACTGTGTGATCTCGCGGCTACAGCCTGGACTCTAGCTAAAGTACAGCCGACCGCCCGCTGGGTCCGCACAAAGTGATTACCTGTTTCTTTGCTTATGTCACCAAAGCATACCTTTACCTGTTTTCATTTTAATAAAAGTGTGTCATATATGTATAAAAAAATACAAAAACCTCTGTAATGTGAGTAGTGTGACGCTTGGGGACAAGCGTATTTAACCAAGGGGGAGTGTGGCGCCCCGCAACGAGTGCGTCACAAGGGAGTATTGCAGCCGCAATATTCTCTGACACCGCAGTGATATAGTTAACTCTGAGATCCAACCCTACATGCAACACCTAGAACAGAGGGCCAATCCTAGGTCCTGGTGGGTGGAGTGTTAGGGTAGTGTAGGAGAACACACAATAGTCTAGACAGAACAGTAGGAGTCTGGAAGAGGTCTAGAACCTGAAGAGAGCAGACTAGAGCTTGGAGAGGAGCGGGGGCTCCGCACCCCGTGCGGGCCCCTGGGCCGTCACCGGTCGGGTGTCAGCACCTGAGGCCTTACCAACCGGGAACGGGCATTTCTACACGGGTTCCTAAAAGACTCCCGTGCCCACAACTCACAGCCGGTTCACTGGTACCGAAGCTGGCAGCAGTTCACCTCTGCCACGCGAACCAGAAGAGTGGAGGATCAGCTTTACAGGAGCACCCCACCACCAGCCAGTTTCCAGTCGTCTAACCAGCGGTGTACCCACTGAGGGATCCAAGGCTCCCCAAAGCATCCACAACGTATACAGATGGATAGGGCATTGAAGCAGCTTCCCCATACCCGACCTGGTATTCCTGGGCGACGCTGGCAACAATCAAGTTAGGTAGAATGGAGGAACACTTGCGGATCTCTGAGGGACACTATCACTGCTGAGTCCACCCGGTCTACTACTCAACCACTGTATACCATGTACTGCCTGCTGGTTACAGTAAAGACCCGTTATGGAGACTTTCTGTGTCTGTGATTCCTTATGAACTGTCCGTCATTAACAACAAGGTAACCGCAGCTGCCGCACAACATCTTGAGCAGCTCCAGCCTCCGGGGATCATCGCTCAGCCTGTGGGGAGCGTAACATCTTGCTGCTGTCCATCCCCCGGGGGTTCCGCAGCGTCGGTAGCCCTTACCGAACTACTCATAGGTGGCGTCACGAAGAAAACAAATTAAACCCCTTTAATCTGTTCCCGCAAGACGTCTTCACTTTTGATCTGCACTACACCGGGCCCCACTACCGGCAGGCGCGGTCCACCCGTGACAAGGAAGGAGAAGAATCGCCTGTATCAACCGGAGTCAGCCGGCCGCGGTGAGTCATGTGCATGAGGCCTTACAAATACTGAGGTAAAAACTCACCAAATACTCAGCGTGTGCACGAGGCCTTACAAATACTGAGGAAACAACTCACCAAATACTCAGCGTGTGCACGAGGCCTTACAAATACTGAGGAAACAACTCACCAAATACTCAGCGTGTGCACGAGGCCTTACAGTTGTGGATACAATGTGGGGAGTGGACTGAAACTACATGGGGCAAATGCCCCAATCCCCAGCACAAGTGTGCCTCCCCTCCATCATGGATCTAGTTGCATCATTTCAAATGCCCCAGGCCCCAGCAGCACACGGTGTTTATGCTCCATCTGGATATTTTGCTCACATCTTGCATTTATACAGGCCAAATATAGGGTGGGCCATTTATATGGATACACCTAAAAAAAGTTGGATCCAAAATGGCCGCCATGGTCACCACTCGTCTGGAAAAGTTTTTCCCCTCTCGTAGACTAACGTGCCACAAACAGAAAGTTGATATCACCAACCGTTCCCATTTTATTTAGGTGCCTCCATATAAATTCCCCACCCTATATATGGCCCACCCCGTATATCCTTTACATACACCATGTCTGATACAAGCAAAATATCTATATGGAGGGGCAGTGGGGCACAGTGTTCCGCAGCATTTGTCCCATGTAGTTTCATTCAGACAGTCTTCCACTGTCTCCCATACAGATACACTAAGTGACTCCCACATTGAAAGGCTTTGCAAATTCTGCCCTGGCTGTTACACATACAGAGCTGCCTGCTGCCCACTGCTAGTGATGTACAGTGCAGCAGCAGGACTAGCACAGATGAGGCAGGCACCGACCTTCTCCATCACCAAGTGTCTTCACAGGAATCAGGCAGCATATTATGTGAGAGCAGGCCGGGCTCACCACCCGGCAGAATAAAAGGCTATGCAGCTCCTTTTCAGCTTGGCAGAGAAAAGTAGGTGTAACTCCATCCTCTAACAGCTGCACAAACCCGCGCTTTTTACGTTTCTTCTGCCAGCTGCCGCACCACATGTCATGAAGAGGGTGGCCCCACCGTCAGCATCCAGCATCTTTTAAACCAGCGCTGCGGAATATAATGGGGGCAATTTACTTCTTGGATCCTGCTGGGCACCCCTGAGGCCCACTTTGCCCTCATTATAATCTGCCCCTGTATGGCATCGTCAGCGATTACCATCTTAGTAGGCATTTTGAAACTGTGCAGAAGGGTGCAGAGGTCTTTGATATACGCCCACTCTGCAAGTGTCATTTGCACCACCTTCGGGTCGCTTTGACTCACTCTACGTGCCATGACTTACTGTACCTGGGCTTGTCACTGTGGCCAAAATTGCTGCAACATGTGCAGATTGGAATTCCATTGTGTAGGCATCACATATCAAATGGTTAACCATTTGTTCGAAAGACCACTGTAGCGATTGTGGCACCCCAGAGTCCGGTTGCCACAATGGCATTGCCTCCCACGGGGAGGGGGGGGGAGGGGTAATGTCATGCTTGGAAGCAAGGAGGGGTATCCACACCAGGTAATCCCACAGCATGCAACACTTTTCCAGGCTCCAGACCAGAAGGGGGAGCTCTGAAACCCGAGTTCAGGGGAGCTCCCTGTGACGAAATGGACCCTTTAATATATAATGTAGGAGGATTTCTTATTCATCCAGACATATCATATTGTATATAGGTTTGTAAACTTGTAATGGTCAAAGAGAATTTCTTACAGTATTGTCATAGATTTCTGTGGTTAAAGTTTAGCTTGGTAATGTAATTATCTAACCTGTTTGTCATTGAAGGCCAGAGAACTTAATTATGCTAATCGTCCATTGTCTATTACCCTGTGAATGTGGATTGAGGCTCCAGCCACTATGGTGTTATTGTCATGGTTTGCAGACTGATTGTCTCAGACTAACATTCCATTGTAAGGTGCTATATCAATCAGCATTTGGATTGCAATAGTACCTAAAATATGTTAAACGAGGATTGGAGTTCAGCGAATGAAAAGACTGTGTTATTGCACCAATCATGACGTCCCCAATATCCTACAATGATGGCTGAGGGTATATAAGGAGGACTGTTCACTTTAACCAGTAGTTTTGGAGTTATATTCTGTCTAGTGGCCTCAGTCTAGGGATTTTCGGTCCCGGCTAGAGGTCACTGGATTGGATACAGGCAGCTAATCGAGGGTCTTCGGATCCGATTAGCTAGCCATAACCCCAGGCCTAGGCATTTCGGTGCCGACCAAGGGGCTCAGAACACGGACTAAAAGAACCACAAGGACTTCAGCATCGGATTAGCGGATACGACTGTGATAAAGACTGCACAAGATACTTAAGGACAAGGAAGCAACCCAGATTGGGACGATACAGTCACCTGGCTACAGACTTTGCCGTGCTACATTCTAATCCCTGGTGAGCCAGCGGAAGGGTGAGACTCTGTTGCCTGTTACATTTATGTGTTGTGCTTGGTTATGCGTTATATGCTGTTAAGTGTTTGGGGATCCAATAAAGCCTTGATATTGTGATTCCCTCACCCTGTGTTGTCTGAGTAGTGTTCCGCCCACGGTTAAGGAGCTCGGGCGTTCAGTTGGGGATGAGCCCTGGTCCACGCTGTCTTTGTAAAGGCGGCTGGGCCTGCGGACGAGAGCGCCCCCTGACCCCCGGGTCTCCACAATTGGTGGCAGCGGTGGGATACTACTCAGCCTGGTTTATCCAGGGGAGCTGCAGGGGACTGGTGTTCGTGGACACCGTCCAAGGGCTCAACAACTAGGGAAGCATATAAGCATACCCAGCAGGCCATAGGTGAGGCATTCAGGTTTCGGACGTTGCCATGTCCAACCCCACCAGCTCAGCCATGGAACGAGGACTGGAGTGGAAGTACGGCCGCTATAGGAAACTGCAACTAGAGGTGGCATGTCTGTTCCGAGAAATCGAAGTCAGGGACACTGACACACGGTCGGATTTGATCCAGAGATTGGTCCAGTGGCATGCCCAGAAGGATGCAGAGAATGATGAGGACCCCGCCGAGATTGACTCAAAGGAATTAAACTGTGTGCCACATCATGGATCCAGTGACAGTTTGGAAGGACACCAGTTCCAAGCCCTGGAACTGCAAGAAACTGATCCTGTCAACACCGTGCCAGAGCAGGAAGAGGACAAGTTGGAGGTTATGGACAATCTCCCTATCCCTGTTGCTTTGGAGACTGACCAGGAAGAGGTTGATGTGGGATTTGTGAGCAGCTTCCCCACACCTGTTGTTTCAGGGCTAACCAGGAAGAGGTTGAAGTGGGGCTCATGAATGGCCCCCCCACATCTGTTGTTTTGCAAGCTGACCCAGGACAAGGACTATCCAGCCAGTGTGTCACAGCCATCACCATCATCCAGGAAGCCAAGCAGCACCCTGATGTGGATCTTGTTACCACACCTTCTGAGGATAATCCATGTTCCCAGACCCCATCATTCTTCTCTGAGCCATCAACAGTGAGTACACCTAGCCAGACTGTGGCCATTGACTGGGGGGGAATTGATAACCAGAAATTCATGGGAGCTCAACTCCTGAATCCCATTTTACTGTTTATCCACAATATGTCTGCCCATCCTGGGGGAGGTAATCTGGGGGAGGTGTATAGATGGAAGCCTCGATTGCTGTTTTCTCCATTAAATAAGACAATGCCGCCAAGAGGAGAAGGATAACCAGAGACTGATCACATCTGACTGCTCTGTCTGGCTAAATAAGAAGGGGGAGGTATGTGACGAAATGGACCCTTTAATATATAATGTAGGAGGATTTCTTATTCATCCAGACATATCATATTGTATATAGGTTTGTAAACTTGTAATGGTCAAAGAGAATTTCTTACAGTATTGTCATAGATTTCTGTGGTTAAAGTTTAGCTTGGTAATGTAATTATCTAACCTGTTTGTCATTGAAGGCCAGAGAACTTAATTATGCTAATCGTCCATTGTCTATTACCCTGTGAATGTGGATTGAGGCTCCAGCCACTATGGTGTTATTGTCATGGTTTGCAGACTGATTGTCTCAGACTAACATTCCATTGTAAGGTGCTATATCAATCAGCATTTGGATTGCAATAGTACCTAAAATATGTTAAACGAGGATTGGAGTTCAGCGAATGAAAAGACTGTGTTATTGCACCAATCATGACGTCCCCAATATCCTACAATGAGGGCTGAGGGTATATAAGGAGGACTGTTCACTTTAACCAGTAGTTTTGGAGTTATATTCTGTCTAGTGGCCTCAGTCTAGGGATTTTCGGTCCCGGCTAGAGGTCACTGGATTGGATACAGGCAGCTAATCGAGGGTCTTCGGATCCGATTAGCTAGCCATAACCCCAGGCCTAGGCATTTCGGTGCCGACCAAGGGGCTCAGAACACGGACTAAAAGAACCACAAGGACTTCAGCATCGGATTAGCGGATACGACTGTGATAAAGACTGCACAAGATACTTAAGGACAAGGAAGCAACCCAGATTGGGACGATACAGTCACCTGGCTACAGACTTTGCCGTGCTACATTCTAATCCCTGGTGAGCCAGCGGAAGGGTGAGACTCTGTTGCCTGTTACATTTATGTGTTGTGCTTGGTTATGCGTTATATGCTGTTAAGTGTTTGGGGATCCAATAAAGCCTTGATATTGTGATTCCCTCACCCTGTGTTGTCTGAGTAGTGTTCCGCCCACGGTTAAGGAGCTCGGGCGTTCAGTTGGGGATGAGCCCTGGTCCACGCTGTCTTTGTAAAGGCGGCTGGGCCTGCGGACGAGAGCGCCCCCTGACCCCCGGGTCTCCACACTCCCCTATAAATTCTGGCCAGGGGGCGGGGTCAGGAGTTCAGTTCCTAGGAGGACTGTGAAGATGATCTGTGGACTGGAACAGTGCTGAGCTTGTCCTAGGTAGAGTCGAGAGTAAGGAACAGCAAGCGTGAGGGACCTGTAGGAGAGGGTCTGAGGAAGGCGAAAAGCAGGCCTGGGGAGTGGAGCCAGTTATCGGGCTCACCCCAGTGTGGAGCGCTAGGAGCGGACACCAGAGTCCGAGGTTGTGAGGGTATTCCAGGCCCAGCAGCCAAAATCGGAGGGTGGGAGATTTCAAGTCTTCCGGCCACAACAAAGCCCAGGAGGCAAAGCAGCATGGTAGAGCTCAGGGACAGTAACCAGAGGAGTGGTGCCCAGGAAGGTCTCAGGCTGCCTGCCATGCGGGTGATTAACTTACAAGCAGGAGAGGGTCGAAGCTTAGCTACAGGCAGCCAGGACCAAATTAGAGACATGTGTGGCACCCTGTCACCCTGTTGGGCACCACAGAACCCTTGGGGCACGAATGGAGCAAGTAACAGCAAAGCAATACTCACACAAAACACCACAACACCTTAGGACACCTGGTTTCACCCCAAGCCTCTAGGGGGAGCTCCACTGGTCACTTTGAGCCAGTTCCCCCTATAAATAGGGTCTTGGAGGGAGAAACACCAGAGTGTGCAGACGCTAGGAGAGCTGCAGGTTGTGTGTGATCTCCACCTTATGAGACACACACTAGGCCCAACCAGCCATCCACCAGTGAGGAAACCCTTGCAATTGGGGTAATAGGAAAGGAGAGCACCTCTCAGGGACAACAGAGTGATTCTAACTCTCTCCCTCATCATCCGGTTACTGGAACCGAAGCTGTGAGAGCTACCCAGCCACCACAGAGAATCAGCCCGTCATCAGGAGGAATTTAGCCACCTGTTTCGCCTGATGCACCTACCCACGAGAGCCCAGGGAAGAGTACTGATCCTGCTCAGACCCTTTTACAGTGCCCTCAGTGCTGTTAACCAGGTGAAGCAAGTTCCATTGAACACACTGCCCGGTCCGGCTGGATTCCACATCCACCCGACCTTAGCACCAGAACTAGAGGAAGGAAGCCTAACACTGCTTGCTGTGAACCTCCAGAAGTGCCGACTTCACTATCCCGGTCCGAGTGTACCTGATTACCACCCAGTAAAGGTACCTAAAAGAGACTTTGTGTGTGGTTGTGCATTACTCCTGGACTGGCACGCAGCATCCCGCAGCTGCCTCACAACATCTTGCGCAGCTCCTGGCTCCGGGGACTCCCGCTCATCCTGTGGGGAGCGTTCAATCTTGCTGTATAACATCCCCCGGAGACCCAAACAGCGCCGGTACAGTTACCGAACCTCTCACAGGTGGCGTCACGAAGACAACTAATCCCTACTGTTCAGCCATTTCCCCTATTGATCTGGACCACCGGGCCCTACAGCCGCAGGCGCGGTTCCGTGACAAGAGAGGCAGACGCCTGCGACGTGAACTACCCGGCTACGGTGAGTCACATGCAGCAGGGAGGCCTCAGAACTCACCGAATGAGGAGATCTCAAACTTGCTTCCAGGCCACCCGAATTCCCAACATCTCCTGTGGACAGTGCCCTGGCCTGATAAAGGAGACTACAACTAATCACCTATGACATCAGGATTTCCCACACATGATTAATGAACACAGATTTGGAAAACACTTGTTTGAGGTCCAATAAAAGGTTATTTGACAACAGACAGATCTGGCAATGAGATTTTTGGAGGCCAATATAAGCCTTTTTAAGGGAAACAGAAATATTTGCCAATGACTTGTTTGAGGCCAAAAACAGCCTTTTAGGGGGGAAAAATAAATATTTGGCCATCATTTGTTTGAGGCCAAAAAAATCCTTTTTAGGGGAAACACAAGATTTGGCAATCACATGCTGTATGCAAACAACGCGGCTTTGCAATGCACATAGATTTAGTAATCACACTTGTTCTCCTATTCTATCTAAAAAGCAATAGAGTACCTAGCTATCTATTTATGTAACTCGGACGGTTAGCAGCATGGGACGGCAGCAGCACTGTCACTAACCAGTAACACTCTGAAAATGGTGACAATGGCAAATGACCGCATCTAATACCCCTAGGGATATGTGACTTTGGCAGCCAATGACACAAGCCCTTGTGCCTTCAACATGTGGATGTTTTATGTGCCCTGATTGGCTGTGGGCTTGGAACAACCACACAGAAAGTGTCCTGCCAGCTATCCTACACTGTCAGAAGGTGGGAGAAAAGCATCGCTTAAAGAGGACCTGTCATCCCCCTGGTGGTTTGCAAACTGAAAGCACCACTAAATTCAGTGTGTCTGCTGCATTCAGGGAAGAAGTCTCCCATGTCTCTACCCCCCTGTGGCCCCATCCTTGCCTGCGCCGGAGCCCACCCTACTATAGATTATACTGTATGCGGGCTCTGGCAGGGATGTCAGAGAAAAAGGCCCGTTCCAGCCGCCAGCACCCGCTCCTGCCAATTCCTCGCTGTGCGCCTAAGTGAATCGAGACACTGACATGCAGGCGAGGATGGGGCCACACACAGGCAGGAGGTGGCACAGAGAGGAAGGAGGTGAGGAGGACCCTGTAATAAGTGAGGAAAGCGAGATAAGCCCAGTAACTCACAACTTGCAAAGGTGATTTTTTAAGGGTTACAAGGGGGATAGAGACATGGGAGAACTTGCAAAGGTGATTTTTTAAGGGTTACAAGGGGGATAGAGACATGGGAGAACCCATAAACGCATAAACGCTGCATTCAGTGGTGCTTTCAGTTTGCAAAGCACCAGGGGGGGTGACAAGTCCTCTTTAAACGCAGTAATGCTTTTTTTCTTCCGATCAGTTACAGAACAAAGCCGTGTTTGACGACTTTTTAGCAAAATCCTCTGGATCTCGATTCGGAATCTGAAATTCGTGCCGCATTTGAAATTGGCGAACATGTTTGAGGAGAGTTCACTCATCTCTAGTTATCAATGGCAAAGGGTGAGCAACCAAGTATTAATGAGGGGCCTTTATTGCTGCACATGCTGTTTATTCTGTTTCTTCTTTTTAATTGCAACACAGAAGTTGAGAAACAATGTTTTATTGTTGTATTTCTTTGGACCACAAAAATTCCTGAGGATAGAACTTTGGTACATTTCCATTTATTTCTGACGATATTATGCAGTCTATGACAAAAATGAAGACACCAATAACGGTGCGCAGCGCTGTACGTAGCAGCAAGTCTCATCTATGAAACATTTCAAACAGCTTTCGAAACTGCTGTTCCAGATTCATTGTTATGGAGTGCAGTTGATGATGTGTATTGTACTCTTTCGTTATGCGATACGAAAATGGTAAAAACAACTGGATTTAAAATATTTCCCACATTCTGAACACTTAAATGGTTTCTCCTCTGTGTGGATTTTTAGATTGGTTTTAAGAACTGGTGTTGTACCAAACCGCTCCCACATTTAGGACAATAGTAATGCTGCACTTCTATTTGATTTTCTTTATGTCTGTCCCTGGTGAAACATTTTGACCTTTCCAAAAATGACAATGGCAGTGAGTCTATCACAATTTGCTCAGCCAAAGTAAGGTTAAATTTATTTTGAACATTTTTCCCTATGTTTCCAGTTTGGATCTGGATCATTGATTGATCAGATGACGATATCCAGAGATCGGTGATATCAGAGGATAAATCCATGTGCTGCAGCTCTGCAGGTTCATCTTCTCTTATTTTGGGCTGTATGATATTGTTATCTTCTACCTCATTACGGAGAGGTGCATTGTGATGTGCACTGGAGCCGCTCATCCCATTTTGACCTGGAAGAAGGAAAACGACTTTTTTACACTTTTCAGAAGAAACTAATGAGGCTTTACAGAGTCTGATACAATCATAACAGGAAATAAAGCAAAATGGACATAGAGGAAAATAACATGCAAAGTGGTCAGACGGTGTAATCCCTGGTAGAAATGGCGGGAGACCACACCCCATTTATTTACCACATCCATCACCCACTCTACAGACCACACCTATTTCAAAGGCCACACCCATTCTACAGACTACACCCCACTTATATACCACACCCATTCTACAGACCACACCCATTCTACAGACCACACCCATTCCAAAGCCAGACCATTTCTACAGCCCCGGTCACACGTGGCGACATCGTCGCGCATTACAGAGGCGACGTGGCCTATTGGTGGCGACATCGCCCCTACGTCGCCTCATGTAAAGGGGCGATGTCGGCGGGCAGTGCTCTGAAACCAGGCGACCATCATGGGGCGATGTGCATACAACGCCCCATGTAACTGGGCGCCGGCGACCTGCCATTGGCTTTCATTGTCCGGCATCGCAGCTGGGGTTTCCAGACACCGGCGCGGGGCTGGTGGTGTCGCCCCGTGTAAACGGGGGACGGCGACACTGGTGGGGAGCTAAAAACGTGCGCGCACCCGCCAGTCGCCGCCGACATCCCCAGCCCCGTCGCCTGTTGTGACGGGGGCTTACAGGTCGCACCCAGTCTATGGACCACACTTGTCATGTGTTGACAGCTCTGCAATCCATGTGAAAAGCTCTGCTATACTTTAAATGGGAATAAAATATCCTTTGGCACACTCGGTGTTAATGTTGGAAGCTGCTATCTATAGGTTTACGCTTCAGGTGAGAGCGTGGGTCCACGCCCTGACCTTTAAATAGTTCCCTCCTCCACCAGCAGATGTCGCCGATAGAGTTCTGTCTCTACTCTGACCTTGTGCTGTGAAGACACAGAGTGGAGGTGCAGAAACTTTCCTGAAGCTATCCTCTTTGGGATTCATCTTGTGAGATTTGCTGTTCCTTCCCTGGGCGGAGGTGAGGAGATTTAGCCAGGGCTGGCTAGGAGAAGAACAAGGTTGGCAGTCCTACAACTACTCACCCGTGCACTATTAGTTCCCCGTGACAACACCCATTCTACAGGCCACACTTATTCTAAAGACTACACCTATCCTACAGGCCACATGCATTATACAGACCACACCCATTCCAACAGTCCACACCTATTTTATAGGACACAGAAAAGAGAAAGAATAAGAGCGGTAAAAATAATCACTATAAAACATTTTTGTGATCTTCTCAGGAGTAAATGAAAATGCATGAGCGTCTTTTACCGGTCACTGACACTGATGTGGGATCTTCACGTCCTCTCGTCATTTCACCAGAATTTTCCTGTAAAAAGTCAACATTAAAGACATAAAAAATATCCCTAAATAATTTACAGGAAAAGACGGCACTTCATACCAATTACAAAAAAAGCTTCATTACATCAATCTATAGAGGATCTGCAGGAATCTCATCTATCTGATGATCCCGGGGGACATTCTCCTCCTTTTCTGGCCGATCCTGGGAATATAGAGGACGGGGACATCTCTCCGGTGGATTTCTCTGACTGGATCCATCTATAGGAAATAACGGCAGTGACTGAATCCATTGTGTGTATGTGATGAGCAGATGATGGGGAATCTAGAGCACTCTCACACCTGTTCTCTCCTCTACAGCCCAGGAAGGTCTCCTCTTACCTGGGGATGTGATGGACGGGGGATTCTCCATCATGACTATGTCCTTGTACAGATCCTTGTGTCCTTCTAAATACTCCCACTCCTCCATGGAGAAATAGACGGTGACGTCCTGACACCTTATAGGGACCTGACACACACAATGAGCCGTCATTAGCAGACCCCTCCCCCGGCGTTATTGTAGAATGTCCCAGCATTCCCGGGGGGCAGCGCTCACCTCTCCGCTCAGCAGATCAGTGATCCTGTGGGTCAGTTCTAGGATCTTCTGCTCATGTATCAGTGAATGAGGTGGAGGCTCGGTGATGTCACTTGGGGTCCTGCTCCGCCCTCCTGACTCATGGGGGGTCACACACCCACTAGACGACAATTTCACTAATATATGATCCTGTGTATGGGGAGACGCCGATCACTACACAGAGGATAAGAATCCTTCACCTTTCCCTGCTTTATTCCTAGAGATCAGAGTGATGTGATGTGAAGCTCTCACCTCTCCAGTGATCCAGTAGATTATCTCCAGGGTGAGGTCTAATATCCGAGCAGCCATGTGGTCTCTGTCCTGCTCCATCCTCGGGGGTCACTCACAGTAAGGACTATTAGAAAGGGAAATGTTACTTGTGAAAATTCTGTACAGTAAATGCTGCAGTGGTTAGAAGAAGTCGCCAATGTGGTCTAGGCTGGTTTGAGACGAAAGCTAAAAAATTCACTGGATTTAAAAAGAAGCCGTCACTTCTGTTGATATGTTTGTCATAGCAAATACTCAAATCATCCATAAGATAACAATTCTGGAGCATCTTTACGACTCGGCCTTTTAAACCTGCCTCTTTTATATCTAATGGAAATGTAGGGGAAAGTCGTGGCCTAAACAGAAGCTTTCTGTAACTCAACTGATTAAGTTTAACTATTGATACCTAAACCAGAGGCAGCGAGTTACCGACCCATTTCTCTAATTAATGTGGATGTCAAGCTGTTTGCCAAGATTTTAGCCGATAGACTCTCTGAGAAACTCCCATGCATCATTCACCTTGATCAGGTGGGCTATGTTAAAAGTAGAGAGGCGCGGGACAACATCCTTCGCTCATGTATTTTGATTGAAAGGGCTAGGAAGTGTAGGTCCCCTCTCTGTCTGCTTTCCATCGATGCAGAGAAGGCCTTTGACAGGGTCCACTGGGGATTTTTGTGGGAGGCCCTAACACATATAGGCTTAGGTGATAGATTTTTGAACGGAGTACACTCTTTATACTCCCATCCCTCGGCAAGGGTACGGATAAATGGAGGCTTATCGGGGTCATTCCTCGTCAAAAACGGGACTAGACAGGGTTGTCCGTTATCCCCTTTGTTATATGTCATTGTCATAGAGCATCTGGCTAAGACCATTCGGGATAACCAAGACATCCATGGGATGGTGGTGGGAGACGTCCAACACAAGGCGGCGCTTTTTAACGACGACGTTCTTATTTTTGTTACTCGCCCGTCGGTGACCTTCCCTGCATTACTACACGAATTTGAGACGTTCGGAAGCCTTAGTAATTTCAAGGTCAATTACGCGAAGACTGAGGCGTTGAATATATCCCTGCCCTCGGCCGAAGCGACTTCCCTAGCAAAAGACCTCCCTTTCCGCTGGCGCACGGGCCACGTAGTATATCTGGGAGTGAGTCTCCCGGCTGACTTGTCTGAAGTGTTCCACTTGAATCATCAGGCTATTCTAGGTAAAGTGGGATCCATGTTGGAGTCTTATAGACCCCTGCGTCTGTCGTGGCTGGGAAGGATCCATGTGGTAGCGATGGACATCCTGCAGAGATTCCTCTATGTTTTCCAGGCCTTACCTGTATGGCCACCTGGGGCGTTCTTCTGTAGCCTCAGGTCGGTAGTTTCTCGTTTCCTGTGGAAGGGCAAGAGGTCGAGGGTCAGTATGCAGATCCTGTCCTCCCCCAGGGAGGGAGGAGGTGCAGGCCTTCCAGACATTCGTAGATACTGTATGTCGGCCATTTTGGTACAATTGCTGGATTGGCACTATAAGGCAGCCTTCAAACAATGGGTTCAAATTGAACAAGACGAGATCGCGATTCCCCTTAAGCATCTGCAGTGGATTCCGACGGAAGCCCTGTCCTCTATTGGTCAACTGTCTTTCCTTACTATCGAAACGCTTAGACCCTGGCGTTCGGCTCGTAGAGAGTTGGCCGAAGAAAAGTATGCCAGCCCTTTGACCCCGATTTTTTGCAATCCGGCGTTCCCCCGGGGATGTCCAGCCGGAGTCTCCTGGGATGGAAGGTGGAGGATGACATTCGAATTAGACAGGTCCTGGTAAATGGAGAGTGCCCCCCCTCTAAGTGCTCTCCAAGCTAAGTCACCACATATTAAGTTGAAATGGTGGGAATACCTACAATTGAGGTCCTTCTTGTGCTCCCTAGAGATCCGAAGGGTTCCCTGTTTGACGCTATCCACTCTAGAAGCAATTTTTACTGCAGAAGCGGCACCTCCAAGAGGGATACTGTCCAAATCTGTAGACGCCGGGGCCCATGGTTATAGGAGGGCTTGGGAAAAGGAGCTGGGTAGAGTGATCCCTGAGACGGACTGGGAGAGGAGTTTCCTTATGGCTCATAAAACGTCTGGTTCATGTGAGGCTATGGAGAAAAGTCTTAAACTCCGTTACAGATGGTATCTCACCCCGGACAGGCTACACGGGTTCTCTCCTGATGCCTCGCCCCTTTGCTGGAGGTGTGGAACTGAGATAGGCACCGTGCTACATATCTGGTGGAGCTGTCCCTCGATCCAGGTATTTTGGTCTAAAGTATTTCGTAACCATGATTTAGTTATGGGGGGGAATTTGGTAGGCACTCCCGAAATGGCTTTACTCTCCCTGCTGCCTGGCTCTTGGAAGTATCAGAGGAAGGGTATCCTTCAGTTTTCTTTGGCAGCGGCTCGTAATGTGATCCCTCGACCCTGGAAGAACCAGGATCCTTCTTCCATTCTGGAGTGGTACTCTGAAATGGAAAGGACACTAACATGTCAGTATGATGTCTGGGGTCAGTACTATATGGTAACACTGAGGTGTCAGTATGATGCCTCGGGTCAGTACTATATGGTAACACTGACGTGTGTTTATGATGTCTGTGGTCAGTACTATATGGTAACACTGAGGTGTCAGTATGATGCCTCGGGTCAGTACTATATGGTAACACTGACGTGTTGGTATGATGCCTCGGGTCAGTACTATATGGTAACACTGACGTGTCAGTATGATGCCTCGGGCCAGTACTATATGGTAACACTAACAAGTCAGTATGATGCTCAGGTCAGTACGAGTTCGTAGATACCAAACATGTTACTTTTACTTTTATCTAAGGGCCCTTTCACATCAGCGTTTTTTTCAAATCGCGGCAGATGCGGTGAAAAAAACGCATCTGCCGTGATTACCGCATACCGGCTGCACTTGCGGCACGGTTGCAGTAAACGCCATACAAGGTATAGGCGGACTTGCGGCAAGTGTGGCCGCGAATTTCAAAAAACGCTGATGTGAAAGGGCCCTAAGTGGTGAAAAAAATTCAGAAATTTTTAAAGAAAGAGAATTGCACTTTTGCGCCATGTTCTGCGAGCCATAGGGTCCTTATGTTTCGGGATCTCGGGCTGTGTGATGGGTTATTTCCTGCATCTTGAGCTGATATTTCTAGTGATACCATTTTTGGGTAGATGTTTTGATCATCCATTATTGCATTTTATTGCAATGTTGCAGCAACCAAAAAATATAATTTTGGCGTTTGGACTTTTCTTTCCATTACGCAGTTTACAGATCTGATTAATTGATTTTATATCTTGATAAATCAGATACAATGGAGATACAAACGTGTGTATGTGTTTCATCATTTTTAATAGTTTCATTTTCAATGGGGTAAAAGTGGGGTGATTGGAACTTTAGAGTTTTTCTTTTTTTCAGACGTTTAAAAACTTTTTTTTTTTTCTCTTTATGATGTGTGTCATAGGGAGTGAAGGGGTTAATTCTATGAGAAAAAGTATTGGTTATCACAATGCATTGTGTTGGCAGTGGATTATTCACAATCCTCTCCAAGTGTGCAACAATAATACACTGTGTTCCAAATTATTATGCAAACAATACTTCCTCATATATTCACTAAGTTACCTATATGAAGTGCAGTCATTGTTATTTTCCAGTCATCTACTATTCTAGTATGATTGGAATTTTTTTTAAAAAACTGCCTATGAAAACAGTATATTTTTAAGAATAATAAACACTCAAAATGCATGTTCCAAATTATTATGCACGGCAGAGTTTTCAACCTTTTTATTTCTATTTTGAACAAAAAAATGGTGAATTGTGAAATGATCAGCATGATCAGCTTATTACAACATGACAGTTTTCAAGTCAAACCTTTATTCTAGGTGATGTAGGACCCCCTTGATCGAAAGAAGCTTCTGAACTCTCTCATCCATTGAATTTGTCAGTTTTTGGATGGTTTGTGCTTCAATTGTTTTGCATGTGGACAGAATCCCCTCCCAGAGCTGTTGCTTAGATGTGATCTGCCTCCCGCCATCATAGACACTCCTTTTGATGATGCTCCAGAGGTTCTCAATGGGGTTGAGGTCAGGGGAAGATTGTGGCCACACTATAAGTTTGCCCTCTTTTATGCCCATAGTAGCCAGAGATGCAGATGTGTTATTTGCAGCATGAAAATGATCTTGCTGTGGAAAGCGCGGTTCTTCCTCTTGAACCATGGCAGGTTTTGCTGTTTTAGAAACTCCACATAGATTATAGAGTTCATCTTTACCCCTTCAGGGATCCTAAAGGGGCCGACAATCTCTCTCCCCATGATTCCAGCCCAAAACATTACTCCACCTCCTCCTTGTTGGTGCCTTAGCCGTGTTTTCATGGGGTGTCCATCAACCAGCCATCCCCCACTCCATCCATCTGGACCATCGAGCGTTGCACGGCACTCGTCGGTGAACAAAACAGTTTGGAAGTCAGCCTTCATGTATCGTTTGGCCACTGGAGCCGTTTCTGCTTGCGTGCAGTGGATAGAGGTGGTGGACAGGATGGCTTACGCACAGCTGCAAACCTCTGAAGGACCCTGCATCTTGTTGTTCGGGGGACGGTGGAGGCACCAGCAGCTTCAAAAACCTGTCTGCTGCTATGACAAGGCATTCTTAAGGTACTGTCACACGTGGCGATGTCGCCCGCGACATCTCCGAAAAGTGACGTCACAGCGATGTCGCGGGCGATATCGCAAGCGCGTCGCGCTGTGTGACAGCGCGACGCAACTGCAAATTATCGCTGGTCGCAGGTTGACAGGTTTATGAACATGATCATAAACCTGTCAACCTGTGACCAGCGATTAGGCTGGATCGCGCCGTCTGACACGGTTGGCGGCGCGATCCAGCCTATATCGCAGCGTTGCTGAGGATCGCTCGCTGGGCCGAGCCCAGCCCAGCGAGCGACGGCTCCGCCCGCATCGCCACCGCGTCACCGACAACGTCCTGCCGTGTGATAGCTGGCCTGCGAAGTCGGAAGCGAGCGTGTACCTGCAAATCGCTTACGACATCGCCGGCCAGAATCGCCACGTGAGACCCCACCTTTACAGCTGCTCTTTTAACCTGACGCAATTGCCTGTTGAAAAGAGTCCTCAATTTTTCCTTATCAGCACGCACACGTGTGTGCTGGGAATCGGCTACATACTTCTTGATTGTGCGATGCTCACGATGAAGTGTCTTGGCAATGTTGATTGTAGTCATGCCTTGACCTAAATACTCCACAATTTGTTGCTTCTCAGCAGCCGACACATCCTTTTTCTTTCCCATTTTGGCAAAAAATGTAGGCTGCTTAATAATGTGGAACAGCCTTCTTAAGTAGTCTTGCCTTTATTTGGACACACCTGCCAAACTCATTTGCACAGGTATCTGCAGTTGCTTTCAGTGATATAAAGAGCCCCGACACACATCACCATCAATGAGTTTAAATGACAAACAAAAAAAACTCTAATGGTGGGTTTACACACACCAATTTCTGTGTCCAATATCTGAACAGATCTCTGGTTGCAGTGAAATCATGGACACATAGTTCCATTTTGTGGCTGTGTACAAATGTAACAATGTGTCCATGATTTCACTGCAACCAGAGATCTGTTCAGATATTGGACACAGAAATTGGTGTGTGTAAACCCACCATAAGCTTATCACTCCTAAACTCTTTTTGCATAATAATTTGGAACACAGTGTAGAACAATCAGGAACACATTTATAAACTTAATAGATCAGCAAGAAATCATTTCTGTGTCTCTCTGCAGCATCTGCCAGCAGCTTCCTTGCACATAGACACAGGGATCTGAATACAGTCACACGCTGTTCCTGTAATAAAACTTCTCCCGCCGTCTCCTCCACCCCGATTACCAGCAACAGTCTGAAATATAGAAAAGACCAGTATCAGGAATTGCAATAAAAATCACAATGATCATTTTTTTTAATACTTTTTAAATTCTAGGATCTGTCAAAGTAATTTTGTTCTAGGTACAGTAATATATATAAAATGAGGTTATAAAGGTAAAAGCAGACCCTTTCTGAATTTGGAATGTCTGTCCCTTTAAATAAATCTATATAACTTGTACTCGTGGTTCAAGCCTTTTGGATGTAATGTTTGGAGCTCGTGGATCCAGGAGGCTTCTCGCTGTAGTAACATATCTTTAATATTTCCTCCTCTTCTTGGGGGCTCAATTTTTTCCGTGAATTAAAACCTTAAGTGAGAAATAGAGTTTTCATCTCATTGAAATGACTGGGAAGGGAAAGCAACAAGTCTTGCATCTAATATTAGATTAATGTTTATTTATATGGGCCCCCACATGCTGGAGAGTCATCCCAACATATAGGAGCCTGCACATACACTTAAAGAGGACCTGTCACCCCCCCATGGATGTGAATCTAAGTCCAGCACTGAGTGCAGCATGTCCGCTGCATTCAGGGAAACGGTCCCCCATGTGTTTGTGTGCCTGCTACCCCGATATATAGGCTTATAAAAACATCCACAGGGCATTTCACGCTCCCTGGGTCTCTGTGCCGCCCATATCCTCATGCCAGTCATTTCCTGCGTTGACGCAGGCACAGAGCGAGGTCTTTCTGCTTGCGTTCCCCTCCGCCTCCTCCTCTGACGTCCTCTCCTTTCCCCGCCCTGCTGTGTTATTCTGTATACACTGAGCAGGGCTGGAATCCTGGGCACGCGCAGAAGCCCTCCACTCACAGCGCTTGTGATAACAGTGCCAGCCACAGCCCCCTCCTCTTCCTCCTCCTCCTCTTTCTTCCCTGATGACCTCAGATAACCTTGGAAGATTGCCCAGAGCACAGGAGAAGAGAGGAGGAGGGCTGAGAACGCCCAGGCAGTGCCCCAGCGGAGCCACAAGAAAACTCAGGAAAGTATATTATTACAGCAAATTACCAGAATTGTGGGTTGTAATTAATGACAAAATCTGCCAATGTGAATTTTCGTTGCCATTCGTCATCCCTGCCATAGGAGACCACCTATTTTACTGTATACATCACCTCTCTCTGTCCATACAAATTATTTACCAATATATGATTGTCTCATTTACTGTATAAAGCACTTATACCCATGTATTTTTACAGCTATCTACTAATCCTTTCATGTCTGCATCCATCTAGCAATGTATCTTTGGCTAAATTATTCTATCAGTCAATGTATCTTTATATTATTATATCTGAAAAATAGAAAAAAATGAATGAGGTGCGGTTCTTTTCCAGCAATATGCCAGGTGCTTGTCAGTCCTTAGGATGGGAATCAACCACCAACTCCAGACAATACAGATGCAAAGTAAAGGCTGCAGCACTCAGGATTAAAGATGATTTCTAGCCTTTAATGGCCTATAGGCAATGGAACGGCGACGTTTCGGTCAACTTGTGACCTTCTTCCAGCAGTCACTTGTGGCAAATGCTGGGGATCTTATACACCCTCCAATAACAATCATCATTATCTAATAATCTTATACAAAACAACATACAAGTGTTTAAAACATTTACATTGGTGTCATGTGTTACATTGTGAGACTATATACATACACACTCATTAAAAAGAGAATTTTGTTTACGTACCGTAAATTCTTTTTTCTTGAATCATCAATGGGAGACCCAGACAATGGGGTTTAGGGCACTGCCCTCCGGAGGCCACACTAGGTACTACAAGTTTGTAGACACCGCCCCCTCCGCTTATAAACCCCTACCGCAGGAGATATCCTCAGTTTGGTCCATAAGCTGCGAGGAGGCAAACCACACCCGAACTATCGGGAAGACCGTGCACAGACGGTGCAACAACCGAAAAACAACCCTGTCCCAACAGGGAACAGTCCCACGGAAAAACAACATCCAACGGAACACTGGGTGGGTGCTGGGTCTCCCATTGATGATTCAAGAAAAAAGAATTTACGGTACGTAAACAAAATTCTCTTTTTTCTGATCATCATAATGGGAGACCCAGACAATGGGGATGTCCTAAAGCAAACCCCAGGGCGGAAAGAGTTCCTCAACAGACGTTGAAATACACGGTCCCCCTCAAAGATGGGCAACCGCCGCCTGGAGGACCCGCCTGCCCAAACTTGCATCCGCAGAGGCATGGGCATGCACCATATAGTGCTTAGAGAAGGTGTGCAGGCTGGACCAAGTGGCCGCCTGACACACCTGTAGAGCAGAAGCGCGATGTCGCAAAGCCCAGGAAGCACCGACGGCTCTAGTCGAGTGCGCCTTCAGACCCACCGGTAGAGGCAAACCAGAAGCACGGTAAGCCTCTTGAATGGGTGCCTTGATCCATCTGGCCAAGGTTGATTTGGACGCCGCGGACCCCTTACAGCGACCTGCCGTAAGGACGAACAAAGAGTCCGAACTCCGGAAGGAGGCAGTCCTGGACACATAAATGCGTACAGCCCTCACGAGATCCAGAGTGTGGAGGTCACGCTCAACCCGATGAACGGGAGCGGGACAAAATGATGGGAGAACAATCTCTTGGTTCAAGTGAAAAGTGGAAACCACCTTTGGCAAGAATTCTGCCCGCGGGCGCAACACCACCTTGTCTTGGTGTACTACCAGGAAAGGTGACTTGCACGATAGTGCAGCCAATTCTGAGACACGTCTCAGGGACGTAATTGCTACCAGAAAGACCACTTTCTGTGACAGACGAGAGAGGGAAACTTCCCTCAGTGGCTCAAACGGCGGTTTTTGCAGGGCCGCCAGGACCATGTTAAGGTCCCAAGGCTCCAGCGGTCGCCTGTATGGCGGGACCCCCGAGACACCCCCTGCAGAAATTGACGGACCTTCGGAAGGAGCGCCAAGCGCCTGTCAAACAGCACTGAAAGTGCTGATACCTGGCCCTTCAGGGAGCTGAGGGATAAGCCCAACTCCAAACCCGACTGTAAAAAGGCCAGCAGAGTTGGAACTGACAAAGGCCACGGTGACCGTCCACCAGAGGCACACCAAGTGAAAAAGATTTTCCACGTTCTGTGGTATATCTTTCGCGATACGGGTTTTCTAGCCCGACTCATGGTGTCAACCACTGTAGGAGAAAACCCCCTGGATGTCAGAAGCCAGGCCTCAAGAGCCATGCAGTCAATCTGAGGGCCCTGGAATTGAGGTGGAAGAAAGGGCCTTGTGCGAGAAGATCTGCGCGGTCTGGAAGAGTCCACCGGTTCCCGCCTGACAGTTGCCACAGATCCGGATACCAGGACCTCCTGGGCCAATCCGGAGCCACTAGGATGGCTTCGCGGCACTCCGTCCTGATTTTCCACAGGACCTTGGGAATCAGAGCTAGAGGCGGGAACACATAAGGTAGCTGAAAACTGGACCAACGCAGGATCAGGGCATCCGCCCCCAGAGACTGAGGGTCCCACGATCTCGCCAAGTATCGCGGCACCTGATGATTCAGCCGCGAGGCCATCAGATCCACGTCCGGGATGCCCCATCTGCTGCAGATGTCGCGGAAGACGTCCGGATGAAGAGACCACTCTCCGGCGTCCATCCCCTGCCGGCTCAGGTAGTCGGCCTCCCAGTTTTCGACCCCTGGGATGTGAACTGCAGAGATCAGACAATCGTTGTCCTCCACCCAGGATAGAATGCGGTGGACTTCGGCTAGAGCCTGCGCACTCCTGGTCCCTCCCTGATGGTTTATATAGGCGACGGCCGTCGCATTGTCGGACTGAACCCGAATGGGTTGGCCTGACAGGAACGTCTGAAAAGCCAGGAGTGCTAGAAAGACCGCCTTGCTCTCCAGCACATTGATTTGCAACGCCGACTCCGACTGTGTCCAGAGGCCTTGAGCCCTGTGGTGTAAGAACACCGCCCCCCAGCCCTTCAGACTGGTGTCGGTGGTCACCACTAACCATGATGGTTTGAGGAAGGACCGGCCCCGTGACAGGTGACATGGCTGGAGCCACCACTGCAGGGAATCCCTGGTCGGTTGGGAAAGGACCACCAGCCGATTCAGAGAGGACGTCCTCTTGTCCCACCTGCGAAGAATCTCCAGTTGGAGAGGACGGAGGCGAAATTGTGCAAAAGGCACCGCCTCTATTGCTGCCACCATGCGCCCCACCAGCTTCATTAACACCCGCAGGGATGAGTGCGGTGACAGGAGAACATCGTGTACTCCTGATTGGATGGCCAGCTGTTTGGCTCGCGGTAGGGACACCAGAGCAGAGTCCGTGTGGAAGTCCATTCCCAGGTACGTCAGGGTCATTCCATGTCAAATGAACCAATGATTATTACCTCTATATTTTTAATTCTTTTGAGATTTTGTTATTTGATAATAGCATGTCAGACAATGCAAAATGTGAAGAGAAAAATTTTTTAAAAAATTTATTTTTTTTTTAAATGATTTTCAAAGTTCGGAAAAAGTGTGAATTTCGCTGTTGCCTGCCTTTACGTTTCTCCTCATAACTAAGGCTAGGAATAAGATAGAGAGACAAAATAAACACCATTCTACTCAGAACTATACAGGCTTTCACCAGATATGTCACAAGAGGATCTTTGTTAATATTTTACCCATGTGATCGCAAGCGCAAAACTTTAAAACGTATTTCCGAAAAATCGGCGCGCTTTAAATATTTCAAAAACTGCCCATGTGTCTGCTTTGCTCTTAGCCACATCTGTACCAAATTTCAAGTTGGGATCGCAATGGGATCATATTTTAACATATTTTACTATTAATAGCGTCAATGGGTCATTCCATATCAAGTGATCTAAATATGAATATTTTTTTTTACCTGACGTCTTTAGATTTTTTTTTTTTTTTTTCCTTTATGAAGTACTACTTTAGTTAATTACAAATTAAAAGTTTGGAATTTTTTTCTTCATCAGTTAATTTTTTACAGATTTTTAAAGTTTAAAAAAAGGGTGAATTTTGGCCTGGTACGACTTTAAATTTTTTTATCTCGGGCTAGAAATAAGATAGAGAAACAAAATAAACACCATTCTACTCAGAACTGTCCAGGCTTTCACCAGATATGTCACAAGAGTATATTTGTTAATTTTAATTTTTTACCTATGCGAATGCAAACGCAACATTTTGAAACGCATTTCCGAAAAAAACATTTTAATAAAAATTTTCCAAAACTGCCCATGTGTCTTTTATGCTCTTAGCCACATCTGTACCAAATTTCAAGTTGGGATCGTGATGGGATCATATTTTAAAATATTTAACTATGGTTAATCTCATTTTTACTAAATTTTGAAAAAACATATGAAAGACATACATTCAATCTTTTAACAAAATCTTGAGACATATAAAATATACAAAAAGAGAATTCACAAAGTTATTAGTAACTTTAAGATAAGCTGCAAATTTACTTTAGCGCTTATCTCTGGTGCAATATATACTACAATCTAAATATAATTCCAAACACTCAAGTATACAACCTTTCTCAGGGTTTTGAGATGTTCTGATGTCAAGGGGACAAGCAGCCCCAGCAGAATGATTTTTATTACTTGGCCCCTTCTAACAGGTTGACCACGTAAGTGGGTCATTACCCGTTGAGGCCTAGTTGGAATAGTCTATCGACTGGTGTACCGGAAAGGAAGGCCGAAATATTAATGATCTACTCACAGCTCAGAGTTTTCGATACCTGTCTAATGTTCACTAGAATTCTGAAGGTATAGGCGTAGAAAGGAAATACCTAGACTGAATGTATCAGATGGGAAGAAAAGAGAGATAGAAAAGAAGAGAGAGAAGAGAAACAAAAACCATTAGAAAAAGTTATACTGGGAAAGAAAAGCCACGT
Source organism: Allobates femoralis (assembly GCA_033576535.1). Taxonomy (NCBI): domain Eukaryota; kingdom Metazoa; phylum Chordata; class Amphibia; order Anura; family Aromobatidae; genus Allobates; species Allobates femoralis. The sequence goes on along the minus strand of JARQOC010000622.1, from coordinate 42,217 downwards.
AAGAAAAAAAGAAAAAAAGGAGGGGGGAGGGACGGGTGAGGTATGGGAAGGAGAAAGGGTACTCATCCCACTGGCTCCCCATCAGCCAGAGGTCGAGCCATATTATCTGTGCTGGAAAAGATACTCCTAAATTCTGCAGAGTCGTGAAAAAGAATCCATTCAACCCAAATCCCTAAGAATTTGTTCCGAGATCCCGACGCATCAGCTGCAAGCTCCTCCATTCGATATGTGTCCATCAATTCTTTGAACCAATCAAGTAGAGATGGAGCCCGGCTTGATTTCCAGAACCTCGGGATCACAGCACGAGCAGCCGAGATGCAAAAGCGGAGAATATCCCTCTTCTGTAGCCCAATAGGACCTGGAAAAATGGATAACATTGCCGATTCTGGGCAGCATTCGGCTTCTTTACCTGTTATCCGGGCGTATGCATTGAAAACCTCAGACCAGAACCGCCGGATTTCCCCACAACTCCACCAAATGTGTATCATTGTACCCTTCTCTTCCCCACAGCGCCAGCAGGTATCAGGGGTTCCAGGGAACATGTTCCGGAGTGTCGTCGGGCACAAGTACCATCTAGTGAGCAGCTTATAGCTTCTTTCTTGTGCAGAACAAGCGCTAGCTAGTGAGTGAGTAAATATAAAGCATTTCTGCCAATTAGCTTCTGAAATGCTACACCCCAATTCCCTCTCCCAAGCACGTTGGAAGTAAAGGGTGCCCTGCTCTCTCATGGACCCTAAGGCCTGGTATAGAAATGATATTTTGCGCCTCGGTGGAGCCTCCAGTTGGAATAACCTCTCCAATACGTTGGGCGTCAATCTTACCCTGCAAGAGTGGTCAGCTGAATATAATTATGCTCTGTATTGGAGAAATTCGAATCACTTAAGAGGTCTCGTAGGTTCTTTGAGTTGTAGCTCTGCCATCGGGGGCAAACCACCACTGGACAGAGTCTGTCCTACTCGGGTGTCATCCACAATCCGCCAACATAAAAATCTCTGCCTGTCAAATCTGGGTGGGAAAGATGGGTTGGAAAAAAGAGGAGTCAAAGGGCTAAGTCTGTCGTTTAAGCGGAGGGTTTTCGTCACTAGGTGCCATACCTTCAAGGTGTTTCTGGTCATGTCTGTCAAAGGTACTAGGTCTGTGGAGTCTTTAGGGGAAATCCAAAGCAGGTGTTTCAGCGGAATCCCCAAACCCTCTTGCTCCACCCCTACCCATTTCTTGGAGGACGCATGATAATGCCAATCTAGAGCTCTAACAAGAGAGGAAGCCTCAAAGTACGCTCGTATGTTGGGTAGTCCAACCCCTCCTCTGGTCTCGGGCAAGGATAGGATATTCATTCGCAATCTGGACCTCTTGCCCCCCCAGACAAATCTAAGGATCATAGATTGCATTTTGGAGAGGAAACCTCTATCCAATAGAACAGGAACTGTCTGAAAAGTATATAAGAGTCGGGGCAAGACATCCATCTTGACTACGTTTATTCTCCCGAACCAGGATAGCTTTAATTGTCTATAGGAGGTAAATGCCGATTCCGCGTTAGTCAAAAGGGGGTTGATAATTTAAATTGAATATTTGTTTAAGATCTTTTGGTATAAGGACTCCCAAGTACTTAATGGCTTCTACTTTCCATTTAAATGGGAACTGTTTAGATAGATGAGAAACCAATTCTCCAGGCAAAGAAATATTGAGTGCCTCGGTTTTGGAGCAATTCACTTTAAAGTTGCTCAATTGTCCGAACCGTTCAAACTCCATTAAGACCGAAGGGATGGAGACCAGGGGCTGGGAGATGTAAAGTAGCAGGTCATCTGCAAATAAGGCTAATTTGTGATGACTCTGTCCCAGCTTGACCCCATGGACGCATTCATTGGACCTAAGTGCAAAATATTTAACTATTATAGTGTCAATTCAAAAGTCACCAAGAACACAATCAGTCATTTTTTCACAATTGCCCGTCAATAGTTTGAATTTGATATAAAGAAACATAGTCTTGTAACATCTCAAATGAAAGCTGTTACCGTTCTGAGTAAAATGATGCCTCTCCCACTTCATTATCTTATTTCTAGCCTGAGATAAAAAAATTTAAAGTCGTACCAGGCCAAAATTCACCCTTTTTTTAAACTTTAAAAATCTGTAAAAAATTAACTGATGAAGAAAAAAATTCCAAACTTTTAATTTGTAATTAACTAAAGTAGTACTTCATAAAGGAAAAAAAAAAAAAAAATCTAAAGACGTCAGGTAAAAAAAAAAAATTCATATTTAGATCACTTGATATGGAATGACCCATTGACGCTCTTACTAGTAAAATATGTTAAAATATGATCCCATTGCGATCCCAACTTGAAATTTGGTACAGATGTGGCTAAGAGCACAGCAGACACATGGGCAGTTTTTGAAATATTTAAAGCGCGCCGATTTTTCGGAAATGCATTTTAAAGTTTTGTGCTTGCGATCACATGGGTAAAATATTAACAAAGATCCTCTTGTGACATATCTGATGAAAGCCTGGACAGTTCTGAGTAGATTGGTGTTTATTTTGTTTCTCTATCTTATTTCTAGCCCGAGATATGATAGAAAATGTAAAGCCATACCAGGCCAAAATTCGCACTTTTTTAAAACTTTAAAAATCTGTAAAAAATTAACAGATAAAGAAAAAAATTCAAAACTTTTTTTTTTGTAATTAGATAAAGTTGTTCTTCAGATAGAAAATTTTTTTTAAAAATCTGAGGACGTCAGGGAAAAAAAATATTCATTTTTGGATCACTTGACATGGAATGACCCGTCAGTGACTGGGTCGGAACCAGGGTGGATTTCTGGATATTGAGAAGCCACCCAAACTGTTCCAGAGACCGCATGGTCACCTCCAGGCTTTTCTGACAAAGGTGTTCCGATGGCGCCCTGACCAGCAGGTCGTCTAGATAGGGTATGACGGCGTGTCCCTGTGCATGCAGAAGAGCCATCATCGAGGCCATCACTTTCGTGAACACCCGCGGAGCCGAGGCCAACCCGAAAGGCAGCGCCACGAACTGGAAGTGTTCGTTCCCTACTGCGAATCGCAACCAGCGCTGATGAGCCGGTGCAATGGGCACGTGAAGGTAAGCGTCTCGGATATCTATGGACGCTAGGAAGTCTCCCTGTGACACGGCCGCGATCACGGAGCGCATGGATTCCATACGGAACTTCCGAACCAACACGTGACGGTTGAACAACTTGAGGTCCAGAAACGGGCGAAAAGAGCCGTCCTTCTTCGGGACGATAAAGAGGTTGGAGTAAAAACCCCGGAACCTCTCCCCCGTAGGCACTGGGACCACTACCCCGTCTCTGCGGAGTCCCTCCAACACCAGATAAAAAGCCTGAGCCTCTTCTGGGGATGGAACAGACCGATGGAATCGGTGTGCCGGCCGCGACGTCAGCTCTATCCTGTAGCCGCTCGAGACTACGTCTCGGACCCACTGATCTTGAACGTGGAGCAACCATCTGTCCTGAAAAAGGGACAGGCGGCCCCCCACCTGTGGGGCGGCAGGACGAGAGAGTGAGTCATGTGGAAGCGGGTTTAGGGGTGGCAGCCGCCGCCCCCGTTGGCTTCTTCTGGCGACCCTTGGGGCGCCACTGATTAGAGGGCTTGCCCCCTCTGTCCGTGCGAGCGGACGATGCTGATGACTGCGAGCTGGAACGAAAGGACCACTGTTTAGGGTTCCTTTTGACGGTATACCGTGGCTTAGGCTTATTCTGTGGGATCTTAGACTCCGCAGAATCCTTTATCAGCTTATCCAGCTCGGTTCCAAAAAGTCTGTCACCAGAGAATGGGAGATTCTGCAGAATCTTCTTTGACGTGGCATCTGAGTCCCATAGACGCAGCCACAACAACCTGCGGATCGCTATAGCATTGGCCGAGGCCACAGCAGAGCGGGGGGCAGTCTCCAAGGTTGCCGTCCTGGCGTAATCCGCATAGGCTCTTGCCCTATCGGTAAGTGCCAGGACCTCTGAACTGGACCCCGCCAGATCAGCGATACCATCCAAGCAGGACGTGATCGCCTGCAAGGTCCAGACCGCAGCAAAATTAGGGGCAAATGAAGACCCTATAGCCTCATAAGAAGACTTGGCGAGTTGTTCGACCTGTCTATCTGTCGCGTCCTTCAATGAGGAGCTATCAGAGGCAGAGAAAAGGGAGCGTGCAGCAATCCTGGTCATGGAAGCGTCCACCTTGGGGGACTGCGACCACTCCTGAAGCACCTCCTGGGAGAAGGGGAAGCGAGTGTCCTTAGATTTGCGGACATAGCGCCGCCCAGGATGAACCCTGGGTGCTCTAACCACCCTTCCAAAATTAGTGTGGTCCATAAAAGAACCACATGGTCTAGCCTCCGGTTGTAACCATTGATAGACCTCCTTCGGGTGAACGTCCACCTCCTCAGGGGGTGCCACGAGACGTAAAGTCTCGTTGATGGAGGACACCAGATCCTCCACCCCCTCTGGTGGTTCTGACACAGACCCGAGGATTGAAACCCCATCATCCTCGTCACCCTCAGAGTGACGCTCCTCCTCAGAGAGAGTCTGGAGTTCGGGTGAATCGTCACGGCGAGTCCGCTTAAGGGGTCTCACAGTGGAAGGAGACACCCGGGGGTAGCTTAAAGGAGCGGCTGGAGTTTCCAGTCTCCTTGTGAGTGCCTCCAGGGATTGCGACATGGAGGACAATTGGGATAACATAGATTCATTGATCTTATTCTGTTTTTCCCATGGCCCTGTGATCACCTGAACCTCAGGGTACAGCACCGGAGCTGCTGACTCCGCAGTGTCAGTCCGGGCTTCTGGGCGTCCGCAATTATTGCAGGACCCCCCAACCAGTGTCCCGTTGCATGTAGCACAGACAGAGATGGTACTGGCCGCCTTAGCAGCGCTTTTCCTTCCTGAGGACATACCCACAGTAGGGGAAAATAAGCCAAACAGGAAAAAACACCGGTACACCGGTGGCTTACCGACCGCTGTAATGCGGTTGGGAAAGGAGCGATGTGTGTGTGGCCTCCGCGAGGGTAATGACTCTCCGTGAGTGCAGCCGTGCACTATCATCAGATCCCAGCCGGGAAGTGAGGGAGAAAGATGGCAGCCGCCGGACAAGCTGAGGGCGGAGCCGAAAACACGCGGGAAGCACACACACACGCCCATCGATGACCTCATCACATGGGCTCTCCATCTCTCCAGGCAGCCATGACAGTAACGCAGGTGCCGGAGCCCGCAGCGCGGGAGGTATAAACACAATACCCGGGCTGCAGACAAAAGTCTGAAGCCCACAGCCGCAGCCCCTATGAAAACCACAGGGCGGTCAGCTAGGGTGACCCCAGCACAGGGTACACCGCCAGAACCGCGGACCCGAGGGTTGCGCGCGGTCTGAGTGCCAGGACACATCAGGTCCAGACACTACCCCCAGGCACACCGGAGACACACCGGGTATCTCAGTGCCGGTCCGGTCTGTAAGCACCATTAAGGGAGGCCTCGGACGGGGGTTCAGCACCAGTCCGGTCTGTGAGCACCATTTAGGGAGGCCTCGGACTGGGCTGGCTCCAGTCCGGTCTGTGAGCACCATTTAGGGAGGCCTCGGACGGAGCGGAGCTGTGCGAGGCTCCTGTCTCCCACTTTCCAGAGCCCCCAGGGGGGATGGGAAGGAGTGCGGCAGCGTACCGGGAGAACACCATGTGCCCAGGCTCTAGGCCCTCCGGTACCTCGACCTGCGTGTTCCTTAAGGGTGAGCAGGGAGACTGCCGGAGGTCCCCGACCGGGACCTTTTTACCTTGTCTTCATACGCCATCACGTAAGCTGTGAGAATGCTGTGAAGTGCAAGCAAAGCGTGTGATCCTCCGAGCACACTAAGTTTAAAACTGAGGATATCTCCTGCGGTAGGGGTTTATAAGCGGAGGGGGCGGTGTCTACAAACTTGTAGTACCTAGTGTGGCCTCCGGAGGGCAGTGCCCTAAACCCCATTGTCTGGGTCTCCCATTATGATGATCAGAAAAACACATTACAATAGTGCTAATCGCTTTACTTACTGTAAACCTTGTTAAGTGGTTCATTTGCTACTCAGGTGATTAAATGATTGTACTAGACCTGCACAGTGTAATCATACCATGTGCAGCCTTTCTTAGGCTGTGCGCCGCCATGACAGCTTGTTTATATCTTAATGCGCATGCGCATAAGAATTAAGCGTCCCTAGATACAGGAAGCACTTCCAGCGCCATATTAGGTGTCTCGCGCATGCGCACTACGCTCCGACGTTCGGCAGTGCAACTTCCTATTAGTTCCTCTCCTCCACATATCTATTAATAAAAATGATGATCAAATATAAACTTAAAAGTGACGAACTTTATACTGTGACTCTATCCTTCAATATGAACTATATAAATAGTGCTTTTGCTGTGAATATAAAAATTTACCTTAGGTACTATAATTAAAGTGATCATGTGACTATAATGCTTTTAACCCTTTGCCTCATTGTATCCTATATAGGAAAAGCATGAAAAAAGTGATCTATTTTAATATATCTTATACATGGATTGCTTTCTTCTATGATAGTAAACACTAGAAGAAATATTTATACATATATACACCATGACTCTCTATTTTTTTATTTTTTGTTTTATATATATATATGCATATATGTACGTCGGGTTCTTAGTTTGAGTGCCTCCCATTTCTGGGTTGTAACACTCCCCTGTCAGTTCGGTGCCTAGGGGGATATGCTCTCTTGAAAAAAAGTTTTTAAAATATAGCATTACGTACGTACCTAATCGCTTTAAGCACTAAAGATGCACTTTATAATATGGTAAAACCAAAATAAAAAAATATTATTAAAGAAATGACTTTTCTCTAATTGATATAATAATGGTTTGCATAATGGATATGGTTATACACCGGTGGCCATTGTTATAGAAATGCATGTATATGGGATCCATTGTTTTTCCTTGAGCAGGTGGTGCAAAGGGAGAGCATATCCCCCTAGGCACCGAACTGACCGAAGGAAAAAACCTTGTAAGTGGTGCTGGGCTTACAAATGTTATGGCCATCACATTGAACTCATTTTTCACATTTATTCCTAGATAGCTTTCAGTAGCTTTCCAATATGTTCTTGGTTCCTGTTCACACAATGCAATAATACTTGTTAGGCTGCCTTCACATTAGCGTTTGCCGCCGCAGCGTATGATGCGCATGCGTATCCGCAAGGCAATATGCATGCATACGCAGTCAAACGCACGTTTTTTTTATATGCAAGTGCATCCAAAATCCTATTAAAAACGCAGCGTTTCCTTGCGTATGCATGCGTTTATTCTTATGGGTGGAGAGTGGGCGTCTACCTTTAAACCTTTTCTGGGCATGCGCACTATGCTGTCCGCATGCGTCCCAAAACAAGTCATACGCAATGTGTTGCTTAGGCTTGCGTATCCATAGACAGCAATGCTAATAATATCCGCAGGTTATATATACATATTCCATATGGTTAAATTCATACAGCTTACAGGATGTCCCTGATCAGCCGAGCTGCTCAACACTTACAAATCATAAATCAATAGGAGAACAATTAGTGGAGCTACAATGCTTAAGGTATATAGTAAAGGTTAAATCTTTATTGAGACAGTTTACAAACACTTATAGTGTAAAAATCTGGTGTAATTCATTTCAAATTGTTATATACCATCTCTGACTGATTGTGTCAGTTTGTGATTAATGTCAACTATCCTGTATACGTGCCTTTTATAACAAAATTGTGCATCCATCTATGTATATGGATTTGTGCTATGCATTTGAAATGAATTACACCAGATTTTTACACTATAAGTGTTTGTAAACTGTCTCAATAAAGATTTAACCTTTACTATATACCTTAAGCATTGTAGCTCCACTAATTGTTCTCCTATTGATTTATAATATCCGCAGGTGTCCGCATGCGGATGGTTGCGGATTTTTCATACTCCAAAAAATGCAACATGCTGCGTCCCGGGTGCGGACGCAGGACCCCGGAAGGAGCAGATATCGTCCGCATCCGCACCCGAACGCAGCAAACGCTGCCAAACGCAGGCACTATGTGTTCCTATGTTAAACATAGGAACGCAGTGCGCATGCGTTTGACTGCGTATGGGAACGCAGCATAAGCTGCGTTCACATACGCTAATGTGAAGGCAGCCTTAGCCATAGGCTTTTTCCTTTGAAGACATGAAGTGCTGGTGTGCAGCAGAATTTCTCTTTAGTATAGGCCATTAAAGGCTAAAAATCATCTTTAATCCCGAGTGCTGCAGCCTTTATTTTGCATCTGTATTATTATATCTGTCTAGAAAAATATATTGCAATCTGAGAGTCCTCAGTGGTTGATACCTCTTAATGGCTAACTGAAAAGATGGTAAACATAGCAGCTTTCGGGATACTGCGGCCCCTTCTTCAGGCTGGTAATGACACAGATTCTGAAGACACATACATATATACATAAGCAATTGAAAGAAAAAGAAAAAAAAAAAAAAAGAAGGCAAAACAGTGTTATATGCTCGGTGGATATGACAGGTGATGCAAAGCAGAGTGGGGTTAGTGAGGGGTGGAGGAGCAGGGACAGAGAAACCAGATTTCTAAGATAAGTGGAAACCAATTCTATTAAAGTACCTTTACACGCCGCAACTTTTGGCGGCGATCGGAGGCAACCGAACGTGCACGTATTTGACGGTTGCCTCCGAACGCTGATGCCGCATGTACACGCCGCAATTTCGCCCTCAACCTAAGGTGCTGTGTCGTTCCGGAAGTTCCCACACCAACATTGGGAAACATCCGGTTGACTCCTGACACCGCTTCACACGCCGCAATCCCCCAAGGAATGTGGGCGTACATGTTCAGCGCCGCAATAACATAGGCGTGACAGACTGGTGTATTTCGCGCCCCAAACACGCTGATTACACAACGCAATAGCATCATGATTGGGCAGCCTGCGCAGGAAGGCTGGCTAATACGTGACGCCATTGCCATTGTGTGGTGGTGAATGGACATCTGTTCAAATATGGCGCCCTGTGAAGTGACAGCCAATGGAAACACAGTAGCTCCCACCAATCATCGCTGATGGGGCGCGGTCTCCAGCACTTTGTGGCACGCCTCCGGGAGATCACTAGGCGACGCAGATTCCATCCCTATCCCCCGTTCACACGAAAAAAACCAGGGCAATTCACCTTCAGGGTTGCCTCTGGTTTTTGAACAATGCTCTGAAATCGCAACCAGGAGCAACTTTACAAATCACCATCGCATTCCACAATTACACGCCGCAAGTTCATAGCAAGTTCAAGGCAACGGTGATGGAACTCCGTATTGCCTCTCAGTTTCTACACCGTAGTTGCGGCGTGTAAAGGTACCTTTAGGTAAATGGTTAGCAATTAAATACTTAGTTAAGTTGTGGAGAGTTCTAAGTGAGACAGTTCACAGAAGTGTCAGGAGTTCATAGTCCTATAATTTCAGTGTGTAGCAAACTGTCTCCAAATGCACTTTCATCTTATATAAAAATGCATGAATCTGCTATCCCCAAATGTCCGTTCATTTTGCATAAAATCCCATAAATCCATGTGAAATATTTAATCCTGTTTTGCATGTGTCAAAGGTCGTTATCAATTTGTATTCCCAAATTCTTCTCTCTCTCTCTATCTTTCTTTCTTTCTTTCTTTCTCTCTCATGTATATATGTATGTGTCTTCAGAATTTGTGTCATTACCAGCCTGAAGAAGGGACCGCAGTGTCCCGTAAGCTTGCTATGTTTACCATCCTTTCAGTTCGCCAATGAAAAGGTATCAACCACTGAGGACTCTTGTGGCGCCCCGCAACGAGTGCGTCACAAGGGAGTATTGCAGCCGCAATATTCTCTTGACAAAGCAGTGCAATAGTTAACTCTGAGATCCAACCCAACATACAACACCTAGAACAGGGGACCAATCATAGGTCCTGGTGGGTGGAGTGTTAGGGTAGTGTAGGAGAACACACAGTAGTCTAGAGTCAGAATATAGAACAGAGTCTGGAATCTAGAACCTAGAACACAGAACTTGGAGAGGAGCGGGGGCTCCGCACCCCGTGCGGGCCCCTGGGCCGTCACCGGTCGGGTGTCAGCACCTGAGGCCTTAACCACCGGGAATGGGCATATCTACACGGGTTCCCAAAAGACTCCCGTGCCCGCAACTCACAGCCGGTTCACTGGTACCGAAGCTGGCAGCAGTTCACCTCTGCCACGCGAACCAGCCCCGTGGAGGAGCAGCTTTATAGGAGCACCCCACCACCAGCCAGTTTCCAGTCGTCTAACCAGCGGTGTACCCACCGAGGGACCCAAGGCTCCCCAAAGAATCCAGAACGTACATCATGGATAGGGCATTGAAGCAGCCTCCCCGTACCCGATCTGGTATTCCTGGGCGACGCTGGCAAGAGAAGCTAAGGAGGTAGAAAGGAGGTACACTGCGGATCTCTGAGGAGCACTATCACTGCTGAGTCCACCCGGTCTTCTACTCAACCACTGTAAGCCATGTACTGCCTGCTGGTTACAGTAAAGAACTGTTGCAGAGACTAACTGTGTCCGTGTCTCCTTATGAACTGTCCGTCATGAACTAAAGGTAACCGCAGCTGCCGCACAACATCTTGAGCAGCTCCAGCCCCCGGGGATCACCGCTCAGCCTGTGGGGAGCGTAACATCTTGCTGCTGTCCATCACCCCGGGAGGTTCCGCAGCGTCGGTAGCCCTTACCGAATCTACTCATAGGTGGCGTCACGAAGAAAACAAATTAAAACCCCTTTAATCTGTTCCCGTAAGACGACCTCAATTTTGATCTGCACTACACCGGGCCCCACTACCGGCAGGCGCGGTCCACCCGTGACAAGGAAGGAGAAGAATCGCCTGTCTAAACCGGGAGTAACCCTGGCCCCTGGTGTGCGTCAGAAAATGGCGTCACGAACAGGATACGAGCAGGCCCGTTACCCAACGGGTATATTGTGCTTAAAATGGACTTTATTGTCTACAATTGGACTTTGTTCGTCCCTAAAAGAACTTTCCCGCCTTTACACCATTGGGTCAAGATGGCGCCCAAGATGGCGTTCCCGCCACAAGAAGCCGCCACGTGAAGCCCAGGAGTGAGTCAACCCCCCCTCATCGTGGGAGGGCTAAAGACAAAAGGCGCCAAACTCTTTGTCCGCCCTGATTGCTCGAATCAACCATGGGGGCGGACCCCAAAGACTTTTCCCACGATTGGACTACAAAAGCCCAGAGGAGATGGGAGTGTCATACATAGACACACAGACGGAATTCTCGACCAGCTCAACCAGAACGTCTTACCGGTTGAACGGGTGTGGTTTCCCTCCAAAGAAGAATGGCCAGCATGAGACTCCAAGACCTGATGCAGGAGGTCGAGGCGGAGGCCAGAGCAGCCATAGGCCAACCGGGTCCGGATCCTGCCCTTACCATAGATGGCAGCCCCGACTTCTGGCTAGAGGCTTTACAAGACCTCCGGGTGCGGTTACTAGAGACAGTGAAATGGACGATTCGCAGCTGGAGCGCGACCCTAGGCAGACGACTACACCATGCGATGCAGCAGAGCCGACCGGGTGCAGCTTCTCCAAGCCCAGACGACGTCACCAGCTTCTCGACCGCCTCACCCTCGCCTACCACCTGTCCTGCTCCGTCACCTGAGCCAATAGACTGTGTCATTCCGGTGGAGGCCGCAACTCGACCCGTTCCAGCGACCAACATCGCAACCGATTCCGTTCTTGAGCCGGAGCTCATAACACGCTCCATTGAAGAATTAGATCTCTACCAGGTTCCCACTGAGGAACCCGCGACATGTTTCACCGCTACAGAGACAGTCGCCTGTTTTGTCCCCGTACCGGAGGCTTCCCTTGCAACTACAGAGGCCTACCTGGTAACCGGGATTGAAACACCTTTACCTGCGGAAACAGATGAAGAGGGAGGCAGCCTGGAAGCCCTGCAGGACGTCCCTACGGAAGGATCCGCAGCACCACCGCCCTGTTGTACAACGGAACAAGCTTTAATATCTCTCATCAACGAGCAGCCTGATGTGATCATCGAGGAAGAGGTCGGAGAGGATGATGACGAGACCCACAGCACCGCTGAGGATTTCGACACCGGGTTCGCTTGGGGAGATAGCAAGGAACTTCCTTCCGGGCACACAGCTCGGGTACACTGGTCGGGTGCACTGCCGACACCTTCCCCTGTGCCGTTCCACCGGGTTCCGATACAGACAGCCCGCCAAGTTCAAGCTTCCCGACAAACCACCAGCTCCGTTACTCATCTTTACACCCCGAGCCGTAACGACGGGGATGTACGCCAGAGACGACGAGAGGAGTGGCAAGCCCGAGAACGCGCCAACATGGAGGCCCGTGCCGAGGCTCGCCGCCAGCCGCCGCTGCCTGATGAACTCCGCCGTGAAGGTAGAATTTCCACCTTTAACTTACATACCGGGTGGGGGTTCGCTTGGGAGGTGGGTTTGAATGAGGAGGTGTTTGTGGGGCGCCGGGACGTTGAGTCCAACTTGCCAAGAGGACATCCCGATCGCGACCTATACCGGGGCGATATTATCACCTACGAGCGCTATGCTTGTGCAGATGGGTGGTTTGCTATCCGGGTACGCCATCACCCTCAGAGCCAGTGACTTTCAAACTTGAACTTTCATCAATGACTCTGTTCCCGTTAATCACTGACCGTGTGATCTTGCGGCTACAGCCTGGACTCTAGTTAAAGTACAGCCGACCGCCCGCCGGGTCCGCACAAAGTGATTACCTGTTTCTTTGCTTATATCACCAAAGCATATCTTTACCTGTTTTTCTATTTTAATAAAAGTGTGTCATTTATATGTATAAAAATGCAAAAACCTCTGTAATGTGAGTAGTTTGACGCTTGGGGACAAGCTGATTTAACCAAGGGGGAGTGTGGCGCCCCGCAACGAGTGCGTCACAAGGGAGTATTGCAGCCGCAATATTCTCTTGACAAAGCAGTGCAATAGTTAACTCTGAGATCCAACCCAACATACAACACCTAGAACAGGGGACCAATCATAGGTCCTGGTGGGTGGAGTGTTAGGGTAGTGTAGGAGAACACACAGTAGTCTAGAGTCAGAATATAGAACAGAGTCTGGAATCTAGAACCTAGAACACAGAACTTGGAGAGGAGCGGGGGCTCCGCACCCCGTGCGGGCCCCTGGGCCGTCACCGGTCGGGTGTCAGCACCTGAGGCCTTAACCACCGGGAATGGGCATATCTACACGGGTTCCCAAAAGACTCCCGTGCCCGCAACTCACAGCCGGTTCACTGGTACCGAAGCTGGCAGCAGTTCACCTCTGCCACGCGAACCAGCCCCGTGGAGGAGCAGCTTTATAGGAGCACCCCACCACCAGCCAGTTTCCAGTCGTCTAACCAGCGGTGTACCCACCGAGGGACCCAAGGCTCCCCAAAGAATCCAGAACGTACATCATGGATAGGGCATTGAAGCAGCCTCCCCGTACCCGATCTGGTATTCCTGGGCGACGCTGGCAAGAGAAGCTAAGGAGGTAGAAAGGAGGTACACTGCGGATCTCTGAGGAGCACTATCACTGCTGAGTCCACCCGGTCTTCTACTCAACCACTGTAAGCCATGTACTGCCTGCTGGTTACAGTAAAGAACCGTTGCAGAGACTAACTGTGTCCGTGTCTCCTTATGAACTGTCCGTCATGAACTAAAGGTAACCGCAGCTGCCGCACAACATCTTGAGCAGCTCCAGCCCCCGGGGATCACCGCTCAGCCTGTGGGGAGCGTAACATCTTGCTGCTGTCCATCACCCCGGGAGGTTCCGCAGCGTCGGTAGCCCTTACCGAATCTACTCATAGGTGGCGTCACGAAGAAAACAAATTAAAACCCCTTTAATCTGTTCCCGTAAGACGACCTCAATTTTGATCTGCACTACACCGGGCCCCACTACCGGCAGGCGCGGTCCACCCGTGACAAGGAAGGAGAAGAATCGCCTGTCTAAACCGGGAGTAACCCTGGCCCCTGGTGTGCGTCACTCTCACATTGCAATATATTTTTCTATCTACTGGCTAACACGGTATAAATATTCTTTACTATATCTGTCTATGTATATATCCGTGTCTCATTGTATGTATCATTCCATATCTCTACCTGTGTGTGTATGTGTGTATGTATGTAATTTTCTATGTATGTATTTACTTATACAAACAGTGTAATGCAGGATTACAATTACATTTAAGGTTGCCATATTTTCCTTCTATAATCTGAAGGATGTAACCTGCTCAAACTGTCACCTGCTGGTGTTAGCTTTGTAAGTTGTTAATAAAGTTAGAAGAAAAAAACTATGAACTGAACACTGCTAGACTGGAATGGAATGTTGTGATGTCATCACTATTGTGATGTCATAATAGGAAGGCTATATATAGGGCTCACTCTGCTCAGATCCCTTCATTCTCAGCAGAGCTCAGGAAGGATCTGCCCAGCTGTGACTGTGATCAGTTTATCTGGGGGATCTCCCTGTGTTCCTGTGGAATATTCTTCACATTAAGGTATTATTTCCTATTAGAACTACATGGAATTCTCCCCATTCTGTCGCCCAGGAAGGATTCTCTGTATTTTTTTTAATATCTGTATTTTTATTGAATGTCCCCAGTAACACTGACATCACCAATGACTATTCATCACTGAATTATACCCATCACATTCAGTAATTATTCACAATGATCAATCAGATCCGGACTCACATTTATAACTGGAGGGAATCGTGTCCTCAGTATATATAGGGGAATCTCAATGAATTACAATACCATCAACAAGTTTATATAGTGACTACTGCAATATATGAAGTGAACCCCATATATTATACAGAGTCATTACACTCACAGGGATCTATTTCATGTGTTTATTTCTGTTAATGTTGATGATTAATAAAAAAACCAAAGGTTATTATGTCAGAAAATGAAAGTAGGGGGGATGTGGTTTAAGGTAAATATCAACCCAACTGCTGAATCATTCTGATATCAATCCTATTGAAATGGGCAACACTGAAAAGACAGGTGCAATCAAGGCGACCTCCACACAGGCTCGGTCACTCCAGATCTGTCAGGAGGAACGGGCCCAAATTCCTACCATCTATTGTGAGAAGCCGGTGGAAGGAGATGCAAAACGTTTCACCCAAGTCATTCAGTGTAAGGGCACCAAATACTAAGGAAATGTATGGAAACTGAGACTTTGCAGAAAGTAATAAAAATGCCTTAAATCATTCTGTCTCTCTCATTTTTCTGGCATTTGGCAAATATTAATCATTTCTGGTTCATCCTAATTGTACGAAAACCGGAAAGGTTTATTGTGATTTCATGTCAGATAGTGAGAAGAACATGCAGATGTGTCTTCAGATAGCGGATGAAGCCTCTGGTGTCCACTATATGCAGATACAGGGCCGCTCCAGACACAAGCAAAAGAGTCTCTGTGGGGCCCCATGTACACACAGATACAGTGAAGGAAATAAGTATTGGATCCGATGCTGATTTTGTAACTTTGCCAACTGACAAAAACATGAACAGTCGATAATTTTAAGGATCGGTTAATTTTCACAGTGATGGCCCCTTTACACGCGGCTACAGGTAACAGGTTTTCCACAGGTAACTTACTGGTTGCAGTGAAATCATGGAGACATAGTTCCATTTGTACACAGCAACAAGATAGAACCATGTATCCATGATTTCACTGCAGCCAGTAAGTTACCTGTGGACAACCTGTTACCTGTAGCCGCGTGTAAAGGGGCCATGAGAGATAGAAAATTAAAGATAACATCCAGAAAGTCACATGGTCTAAATGATATAAATGTATTTGCATTTTGTAGAGGGAAATAAGTATTTGATCCCCTCCCAGCCATTTGGATTTCTGGCTCCTACAGAGCAGTCAGACGCTCCTGATCACCTCGTTACCGGCATTACAGACAGCAAGGGGTTAAGTAATTATTTCCTTCACTGTACAGGGTGGCCCACTTATATGGATGCACCTAAATACAATGGGAATGGTTGGTGATATCAACTTCCTGTTTGTGGCACATTAGTATATGGAAGGTGGAAAACTCGGCCATTTTGGATCCAACTTTAATTTTTTCAATGGGAAGAGGGTCATGTGACACATCAAACGTATTGAGAATTTCATAAGAAAAACAATGGTGTGCTTGGTTTTAACATAACTTTATTCCTTCATGAGTTATTTACAAGTTTATGATCACTTATACAATGTGTTCACAGTGCTGCCCATTGTGTTGTATTGTCACTACAACCCTCTTCTCCCACTCCTGACACTGATAGTAACACCGCAGAAGACATGCTGCACAGGCCTCCAGGATCCGCTGTGTCAGATACTGCACATCTCGTATCTTCACAGCATAGACAATTGCCTTCAGATGAGGCATGAGGCAAACTATTCTGTGAATGGTGAAGTTACCAAACAAAACCCAGCGCTATTGGTCTGACACTAACCCACAGTGGATAGATAGATCCCTCCAAGACTGCTGGAACACAAACATTGATGGTATGGTGTGGTGTATGGGGTACAAAGATAGTGGGGCCATTCTTCATCAATGGAAACCTCAATGCCCCTGGATATCTATAATTGCTCCATGATTCACATATCCAGGGGCATTGAGGTTTCCATTGATGAAGAATGTCCCCACTATCTTTGTACCCCATACACCACACCATACCATCAATGTCTGTGTTCCCAGCAGTCTTGGAGGGATCTATCCACTGTGGTTAGTGTCAGACCAATAGCGGGGGTTTTGTTTGGTAATTTCACCATGCACTAGCTATAGTAGGATTAGACAAAACCACAGTAACCCCTTCCCTCCCATCCTGTATGTTAATACAAGCACTTCAGTTTCTTATATAGGTTAGGAATAAATCTGGACTTCATTATATAGGGACTAATCGTACTGTAACAAATCTTACTGTTCCCCTAAGGGAAGAGAACAAAAAACGATTCTATAGTCCACAAGTTATACCAACATAGTGCAAAATGTATTAATAATGAAGTGCAGTACAAGGGGTGGGGGGCAAGTGATATTCCCGTAGCACAATATATTAACAGGTTTACATGAGGATTTTGGTATCTCAATTCACTATATAACTAACACCTGTAGTCACTCCCTAATCAAGATCCATATGAGGATAAACAACCAGATCTCCATTAGGGGCTATGTATATCGCGGTATCACCCACTTCATAATGCATTGTCACACCACCTATAGATAGAGCTATACTGTTAGCAAAACCTTAGTAACTCATAGTGCAAATGCCCTTACCATTAAATACAGCAGGATTGAGGAAACGGGTATGAGCTACTAAGCTTTGCTAACAGTATAGCTCTATCAATAGGTGGTGTGACAACTGGCATTATGAAGTGGGCGATATTATATAGTAAGACTATATAGTATATGCTATATACACAGCCCTAGCCCCAGTGTATGCACTGGCAATAGTAGAATCATATAGTACATGCTATATACACAGCCCTAGCCCCAGTATATGCACTGGCAATAGTAGGACTATATAGTATATGCTATATACACAGCCCTAGCCCCAGTATATGCACTGGCAATAGTAGGAACATATAGTACATGCTATATACACAGCTCTAGCCCCAGTATATGCACTGGCAATAGTAGGACTATATAGTATATGCTATATACACAGCCCTAGCCCCAGTATATGCACTGGCAATAGTAGAATCATATAGTACATGCTATATACACAGCCCTAGTCCCAGTATATGCACTGGCAATAGTAGGACTATATAGTATATGCTATATACACAGCCCTAGCCCCAGTATATGCACTGGCAATAGTAGAATCATATAGTACATGCTATATACACAGCCCTAGCCCCAGTATATGCACTGGCAATAGTAGAATCATATAGTACATGCTATATACACAGCCCAGCCTCAGTATATGCACTGGCAATAGTAGGACCATTTTAG
Organism: Allobates femoralis; assembly: GCA_033576535.1. Taxonomy (NCBI): domain Eukaryota; kingdom Metazoa; phylum Chordata; class Amphibia; order Anura; family Aromobatidae; genus Allobates; species Allobates femoralis. The sequence goes on along the minus strand of JARQOC010000622.1, from coordinate 24,226 downwards.
AGATAGAGACCAGAGATGTTTTTTATGACCCAGATTAGAATACCTGAATGACCACACAAAGTTTGCAGTACAAAAAAGTTTTAATTAAATTACTGGTGGTACAAAACAGGTAATAGTAAAAAGGTAATCATGGACAGTGTGGAAAAGAGGGGGGAGGTGAGAGAGGAAGGCAGGAGAGACAGAGGACAAAGGTACCCTCACCCTGGAAGCTAATAAGACATGCCTATGCACCTGAAAAAAGCCTAAATAAAGTAGTGCTGTAAAAAGATACAACTATTGTAGGAAACGATGCAGGCAATCCCAGAAAGCTTACCCATAGGGATGAATAAAGGGGTCCAGTGTCCTCCTGCCTTCAACTCGGAGGCCCCGACACGTGTTTCGCGTCGGCTTTCTCAAGGGGCAGGTGGTGCAGGGTGCTCAGATTAGCTGGCCTATATAGGAGGGGACACGGGTAACAGCTGCAGCTTGTTCGGCTGCATCACGCACCTTTCCGGCGGAAGCATAACGGCGGGGGGGGCCGCTCTCCCGGGTGCGCCACGATCGGGAAGAAAACTTCCCATGACGTCACATCCGGGCGCAACCATGAAGGAGGTCCCCGTCACCGAAAGCCTCCGGCGGTTGAGTGCGCATGCGCGCGCTGCTCGCCGCCATTTTGGAGAAGGGCAAAAGAGCTCTTTTTTGCCCTTCTTCATCTATCAATGGGGGCACTGACAGGGAGAGGATTAGAAGTAAACGGCCGGGGATCAGGGAAGGAGAGGAGGATGACAGACAAAAAGCAGGGCATGAGTATGCCAAAGATAACAAAATTTGCACTGGAGGAGAATACAAATTACAAGGGGAATAGACATGGAGACATAAATAACAAATAAAACGTAATCAGATCTAGAAGTGTCCATGAAACACAGCCCCACACTCCTCCTCCATATCAGCTTTGTGTCAATCAACTCTCCATGATGGTTATCGATATCTCCCAGGCCAGGATGCTTCACCAATTGTGTCCAAGTTAAGGCTGTCAGTCGGTCACACATAGGCCAGCATAAGAAAAAGTGCAATGCTAAAATAGACAAAAGTGAAAAAGAGCAACGTTAAAAAGCTGACTTTCCTCATTAGAGGGGCAGATAGCCAAGAAAATCTCTCAGCTGGCAAGACAAAAAGCAGGGTATATCGGTCTCTACATGGCGGAAGAATATCAATCCGGTATCAATATTAGAATCATTAAAACTGAGAATAAAATCGAAAAAGTGGGAGGCAAAGATCAGACCCCGGTCATTAAGAGTCACAGGAAATACCTCATGAACGAATGACATATTTGGAGAGAAACAGCGCACTGATCTCGCAACCAAAAATAGCTTAAGGTAGAAGGGGTTATATATAGAACCACAAATAGATCCAGCCAACGCATACGCCAGACTGTGCATGCATACAGTTGTTTAGGTGGGGGGCTAGAGAAAGGGAGCAAAGCTCAATTTTTCATTAAGACCAGTAGGTGCCATTGTGCCTAGAGTTACAATCCATCTACATTCAAGTTTCGCGAGTTCTTTATTCACATCTCCTCCCCGAATTCCTAGATTTAATTTGTCAATACCACAGACTCGAAGAGTCTCGGGGTTACAGTCGTGAAAGTTTTTAAAATGTCGGGGGATTGTACGAAGGGTTGTAACATCCTCAACGTCTACTGCCGCAATGATATCTCTCTCATGTTCCCTTATGCGTCGCCTAAGCTCACGGGTGGTGAGGCCCACATAAATGAGGCCGCAGCCACACGTGGCATGATATATAACACAAGTGGTACTGCAGGTGATGTATTTCCTGATGTCGAATTCTCTACTCCCATCATAATTCCCAAACTTCTTGGTGCGAAAAATGCTGCTTCTACAGGAGAGACAGGAGCCACAGGGATAACAGCCCATAAGTGGGCGTCCCGTGTTAAACGGGGCAAGCGGTTTTCTGATATAATGGCTATGTACCAGCCTATCCCTGAGGCTCCTGCCTCTCCTTGCTGTCATCAAAGGTCTATCAGGGATAAGTGGGGCCAAGGACCGATCGGTCTTTAGGACACTCCAGTGGCGTGCAAGAATACTCCTGACTTCCGGCCACTGATTACAATAAGTAGTTATAAATCTCAGATCAGGAGCATTATCTATTTTAGATACATCGGTGGGTTTATTAGCTAGGAGGTCACGGCGTGGTGTTTTCTTGGCCCGTTGGTAACCTGCTTTAATACTTCTCCTGCTATACCCACGAACCATGAATCTATCTCTCATCTCAGCTGCCCGTTCGTCAAACACCCCACCATCAGAACACACCCGTCGTAGCCTCAAAAATTGGCCCACGGGGATGGCCCTGATGGTGGAAGGTGTATGCGAAGAAGCAGCATGTAAGAGGGAGTTTACGGCTGTGTCCTTTCTGTATAGATCAGTAGTGACTTCACCACTTTCCCGAACCTTGACTTTTATGTCCAAAAAGTCTATCTCATCAACCGCCCACTTATATGTCAATTTTATATTAAGACTGTTAGAGTTAAGGGATGAAATAAATTCATCGAGCTCGGGGACGGCTCCACTCCAGACGACCAGAATGTCGTCAATATAGCGGAGCCAACACAGCACATGGGGGGCTAGGGCCTGCCCCCCGCCGAACACCCCCGCCTCCCAGTTACCCAGGAAGAGGTTGGCATACGACGGGGCGCAGGCCGCCCCCATGGCCGTGCCGCGCCGCTGGAGATAGAACCGGTCCCCGAACACGAAAAAATTATGGCTTAACACAAACTCCAGAAGTTCCAGAATAAGACTCTTTAGGGAAGAATTCCAGTTTGCCATCCCAAGATAATAGTCAGCTGCCGCTAAACCGTCAGTATGTCCAATACAGGTGTAGAGGGACTCCACGTCGATTGCCACCAGCAACACCCCCTTATCCAGGAACACACCATCAAGTCTCCGCAGGACGTCCGAGGTGTCTCTGACATATGAGGGCAGGGTCTCGACTAAAGGATGTAGATAGTATTCAATGAATTTACATGCCGTATCACATAGCCCTCCTATGCCAGAGACAATCGGACGCCCCGGGGGGTTCTCTGGATTCTTATGTATTTTAGGTAGTAAATAAAAGGTGGGTATTACTGGTTCATCGACTAGGAGTCCCTCCATCACCTTCTTGGGGATAATGCCTTGCTCAAATGCTCGCTCTAAAATGGATCTGAGATCCAACGAAAACCTCTGACAGGGGTTGGAAGATAACAGTTCATAATAGTCACGATTTTTCAGCTGTCGCATCGCCTCCCGCTCATACATCTCCACCGGCCAGACCACCACGTTCCCCCCCTTGTCCGCCGGTTTAATAACAATACCACTCAGTTCACCAATTTGCTTTAGGGCCTGTCGTTGTGAATGGGACAAATTATCCCTTTTTGGCCGTATATTAAGAGTTCTCAGGTCCTGACAGACCAGTTTGTTAAAAATCTCTATCTGTGGGCAGAGTGAAAAAGGGGGGAACGTGGTGGACCTGGGGTAGATGCATTTGGGGAACGTACCTGCGGCAGCTGGTGTTAAGTCATCCTCCAACTCCTCCAGACACCCGATGGCCTCCGCTTCCACCTCAGAGAGCGCAGCATTATCACTGTTGTTCTTGGCATGAAGTCTACGTAAAACCAGCTTCCTCAGAAACAGATGGAGGTCTTTAATCACTGTAAAACAATCAAAATTCTGATTAGGTACAAACGTTAACCCTAGTTTAAGGACCTCACATTGGGTTGGTGTAAGAATATGTTTTGAGAGGTTAATTACCTCTAGATTCCCACCCTTGCCTTTCTTGTTTAGTTGTTTCGGGGATGCTGGTATTCGTTTACTTGCATCTTTGCCAACTTTAGCAGCTTCAGCCCTAGTATGTGGTTTTGGGACCACCCCAGAATCTGACGGTTCCTCATCTAGAGAGGATAATGATGAGGCAGTGACTATTTCTGGTACATTGTCATCAGGTTGTTTAGGAACATCTGGCTTCCCTGGTCTCTTTTTATTTCTCCACCGATACACACGGTTGTTCTTAAAGTCTGCTACATCCCTTTGATATTTCTTTGTTTTTGCGGCAACTATCTCCTTTTCCCACCTGGAAAATTCTTTCTCAATGTTATTATTAGTTTGACCAAGTGCCTCTGGTGACAGTTCATCCGCCAGTTTAACTCTAACAGTCTCGATCTCTTTTTCAATCTCCTCGATCGCCTTACTGTTAGACTCTATCAGCAAGTCCATAAACCCAAGAGAGCAATCAGTCGCTAGGGACTCCCAGTTATTTTTAAATTCTTCATCAATGACGCTAAAAGAAGGGAAGACCTGTATTCTGAGACCCCTGGGTATCAGACCCTTGTCTGTATACCTCTGCATAAAAGCCCTGTTCCACCAAAGGCGGGTCCTCCGGTGAAGCAGGGCCTTCATATTGCCAACGAGTGCATGGCTAGCCCGTGCGTCAGCTGGTGGCACCACTCCTCCTCCCTCTGTACCGAACACTTTATCCAGCTGTGATAGCCACGCTTTTTCGCGGGCTTTGTAGTCCATGGGTCCTTTAGAAAGAGCTGTGAAAAGACACAGTACACTATAAATATAATGGTATAAAAGACCGGGAACAATCATGATACTGAGCTACATCAGTTTAAAGCATTTTAGAGATAGAGACCAGAGATGTTTTTTATGACCCAGATTAGAATACCTGAATGACCACACAAAGTTTGCAGTACAAAAAAGTTTTAATTAAATTACTGGTGGTACAAAACAGGTAATAGTAAAAAGGTAATCATGGACAGTGTGGAAAAGAGGGGGGAGGTGAGAGAGGAAGGCAGGAGAGACAGAGGACAAAGGTACCCTCACCCTGGAAGCTAATAAGACATGCCTATGCACCTGAAAAAAGCCTAAATAAAGTAGTGCTGTAAAAAGATACAACTATTGTAGGAAACGATGCAGGCAATCCCAGAAAGCTTACCCATAGGGATGAATAAAGGGGGCAATAGTAGGACCATATAGTACATGCTATATACACAGCCCTAGTATATGCACTGGCAATAGTAGGAGCATATAGTACATGCTATATACACAGCCCTAGCCCCAGTATATGCACTGGCAATAGTAGGAGCATATAGTACATGTAATATACACAGCCCTAGCCCCCAGTATATGCACTGGCAATAGTAGGACCATATAGTACATGCTATATACACAGCCCTAGCCCCAGTATATGCACTAGCAATAGTAGGACCATATAGTACATGCTGTATACACAGCCCTAGCCCCAATATATGCACTAGCAATAGTAGGACCATATAGTACATGCCAGTATATGCACTAGCAATAGTAGGAGCATATAGTATATGCTATATACACAGCCCTAGCCCCAGTATATGCACTGGCAATAGTAGGACCATATAGTACATGCTATATACACAGCCCAGCCTCAGTATATGCACTGGCAATAGTAGGACCATATAGTACATGCTATATACACAGCCCTAGCCCCAGTACATGCACTAGCAATAGTAGGACCATATAGTACATGCTATATACACAGCCCTAGCCCCAGTATATGCACTGGCAATAGTAGGAGCATATAATACATGCTATATACACAGCCCTAGCCCCAGTATATGCACTAGCAATAGTAGGACCATATAGTACATGCTGTATACACAGCCCTAGCCCCAGTATATGCACTAGCAATAGTAGGACCATATAGTACATGCTATATACACAGCCCTAGCCCCAATATATGCACTGGCAATAGTAGGACCATATAGTACATGCTATATACACAGCCCTAGCCCTAGTATATGCACTAGCAATAGTATGACCATATAGTACATGCTATGTACACAACCCTAGCCCCAGTATATGCACTAGCAATAGTAGGACCATATAGTACATGCTATATACATATCCCTAGCCCCAGTATATGCACTGGCAATAGTAGGGCCATATAGTACATGCTTTATACACAGCCCTAGCCCTAGTATATGCACTGGCAATAGTAGGACCATATAGTACATGCTATATACACAGCCCTAGCCCCAGTATATGCACTGGCAATAGTAGGACTATATAGTACATGCTATATACACAGCCCTAGCCCTAGTATATGCACTAGCAATAAAAAAGGTGACTCTATATTGCTTCCTCATATGGGAAAAAATTACAAAATTAAAGGTTATTTCACAAACATCTGGTGTTGTGTATGTTGTTAAGTGTATGTGCAGGCTCCTATATGTTGGGATGATTCTCCAGCATGTGGTATAAATATACATTAATCTAATATTAGATGCAGTTCCCCATCATCCCATTGCAGTACCCCCATCATCCCCATGCAGTACCCCCATCATCCCCATGCAGTACCCCCATTATTCCCATACAGTACCCCATCATGCCCATGCAGTACGCTAATCATCCCCATGCAGTATTCAATTATTTCCTTGCAGTACCCCCATCATGTCCTTGCAGTACCCCCATCATACCCTTGCAGTATACCCATCATCCTCATGCTGTGCCCCCATCATCTCCTTGCATCCCCCATCACAATGTCGGTACATGGAACAAAAAAATATCCACACAAACACACACACACTCACCCGCCGATCCTCCATGGTCCGCGCTGTAAAGTGTTTCGGATGCCGTCACACTGTCTCTGCTGTTTGCAGCCAATCAGATGCCATCAGCTGCAATACAATCAAAGGCCGGCAACGGCTGGCCAATCAGATCCTGCTGGTGATGTCAGGCGCCTCAGATTGGACTGCTGCTGGCCCTCTGATTGGCTGCAGCCAGCAGAGACAGAGCGGCAGCAGCCGAAACACAGTACAGCTGCAGCGGGCACCGGATTTGGCTGCGAGCCAGGGGCGGCCATCAAAAGAGCCAGATCTGACTCGCAATCCAAAGGTTCCCGACCCTGCGCCAGATCATTGCTCGCTCGCCAATGCAAAAGATGATGGAAAAAGGAAAAAGGAGGAGAAAAAAAAAAGAAAAAATTTCTCCATTTACTCACGTTTTGAGATGTATTGTTGGCATTGGGCCAAGCTTGATGGTGTCTGTACAGCTCCCGGCTCTATGCAGGATTACAATTACATTTAAGGTTGTCAGATTTTCTTTCTATAATCTGGAGGATGGAACCTGCTCTTACTGTCACCTGCTGGTGTTAGGTTTGTAAGTTGTTAATAAAGTTAGAAGAAAAAAAATATGAACTGAACACTGCTAGACTGGAATGGAATGTTGTGATGTCATCACTATTGTGATGTCATAATAGGAAGGCTATAAATAGGGCTCTCCTGCTCAGATCACTTCATTCTCAGCAGAGCTCAGGAAGGATCTGCCCAGCTGTGACTGTGATCAGTTTATCTGGGGGATCTCCCTGTATTCCTGTGGAATATTCTTCATATAAGGTATTATTTCTTATTAGATGTTACATGGGATTATCCCCATTCTGTTATGTCGCCCAGGAATGATTCATATTTTTAGTAATATCTATATTTTTATTGAATGTCCCCAGTAACACTGACATCACCAATGACTATTCATCACTGAATTATACCCATCACATTCAGTAATTATTCACAATGATAAATCATATCCGGACTCATATTTATACCTGGAGGGAATCGTGTCCTCAGTATATATAGGGGAATCCCAATGAATTACAATACCATCAACAAGTTTATATAGTGACTACTGCAATATATGAAGTGAACCCCATATATTATACAGAGTCATTACACACAGGGATCTATTTCATGTGTTTATTTCTGTTAATGTTGATGATTAATAAAAAAACTAAAGGTTATTATCTCAGAAAATGAAAGTAGGGGGGATGTGGTTTAAGGTAAATATCAACCCAACTGCTGAATCATTCTGATCTCAATCCTATTGAAATGTATGGGCAACACTGAAAAGACAGGTGCGAGCAAGGCGACCTCCACACATGGCTCGGTCACTCCAGATCTGGCAGGAGGAACGGGCCCAAATTCCTACCATCTATTGTGAGAAGCCGGTGGAAGGAGATGCAAAACGTTTCACCCAAGTCATACAGTTTAAGGGCACCAAATACTAAGGAAATGTATGGAAACCTGAGACTTTGCAGAAAATAATAAAAATGTCTTAAATCATTCTGTCTCTCTCATTTTTCTGGCATTTGGTAAATATTAATCATTTCTGGTTCATCCTAATTGTCCTAAAACCGGAAAGGTTTATTGTGATTTCATGTCAGATAGTGAGAAGAACATGCAGATGTGTCTTCAGATAGCGGATGAAGCCTCTGGTGTCCACTATATGCAGATACAGGGCCGCTCCAGACACAAGCAAAAGAGTCTCTGTGGGGCCCCATGTACACACAGATACAGTGAAGGAAATAAGTATTGGATCCCTTGCTGATTTTGTAACTTTGCCAACTGACAAAAACATGAACAGTCGATAATTTTAAGGATCGGTTAATTTTCACAGTGATGGCCCCTTTACACGCAGCTACAGGTAACAGGTTTTCCACAGGTAACTTACTGGTTGCAGTGAAATCATGGAGAGATTATTCCATTTGTACACAGCAACAAGATAGAACCATGTATCCATGATTTCACTGCAGCCAGTAAGTTACCTGTGGAAAACCTGTTACCTGTAGCCGCGTGTAAAGGGGCCATGAGAGATAGAAAATCAAAGATAAAATCCAGAAAGTCACATGGTCGAAATGATATAAATGTATTTGCATTTTGTAGAGGGAAATAAGTATTTGATCCCCTCCCAGCCATTAGGATTTCTGGCTCCTACAGAGCAGTCAGACGCTCCTGATCACCTTGTTACCGGCATTACAGACAGCAAGGGGTTAAGTAACTATTTCCTTCACTGTACAGGGTGGCCCATTTATATGGAGGCACCTAAATACAATGGGAATGGTTGGTGATATCAACTTCCTGTTTGTGGCACATTAGTATATGGAAGGTGGAAAACTCGGCCATTTTGGATCCAACTTTAATTTTTTCAATGGGAAGAGGGTCATGTGACACATCAAACTTATTGAGAATTTCATAAGAAAAACAATGGTGTGCTTGGTTTTAACGTAACTTTATTCCTTCATGAGTTATTTACAAGTTTATGATCACTTATACAATGTGTTCACAGTGCTGCCCATTGTGTTGTATTGTCACTACAACCCTCTTCTCCCACTCCTGACACTGATAGTAACACCGCAGAAGAAATGCTGCACAGGCCTCCAGGATCCGCTGTGTCAGATACTGCACATCTCATATCTTCACAGCATAGACAATTGCCTTCAGATGAGGCATGAGGCAAACTATTCTGTGAATGGTGAAGTTACCAAACAAAACCCAGCGCTATTGGTCTGACACTAACCCCCAGTGGATAGATCCCTCCAAGACTGCTGGGACACAGACATTGATGGTATGGTGTGGTGTATGGGGTACAAAGATAGTGGGGCCATTCTTCATCAATGGAAACCTCAATGCCCCTGGATATGTGAATCATGGAGCAGTTATAGATATCCAGTGGTATTGAGGTTTCCATTGAAGAATGGCCCCACTATCTTTGTACCCCATACACCACACCATACCATCAATGTCTGTGTTCCAGCAGCCTTGGAGGGATCTATCCACTGTGGTTAGTGTCAGACCAATAGCGGGGGTTTTGTTTGGTAATTTCACCATGCACTAGCTATAGTAGGATTAGACAAAACCACAGTAACACCTTCCCTCCCATCCTGTATGTTAATACAAGCACTTCAGTTTCTTATACAGGTTAGGAATAAATCTGGACTTCATTATATAGGGACTAATCGTACTGTAACAATTCTTACTGTTCCCCTAAGGGAAGAGAACAAAAAACAATTCTATAGTCCACAAGTTATACCAACATAGTGCATAAAGCACCCCACTGTTATTCATATACCCTACTGCACCCCCATAGAAAAGAAACCTGTGTAAATGAAGAGATTGGGTTTGATTGTTATCATTGGGCCAAGCTTGATGGTGTCCGTACAGCTCCCGGCTCTATGCAGGGATTACAATTACATTTAAGGTTGTCATATTTTCTTTCTATAATCTGGAGGATGGAACATGCTCTTACTGTCACCTGCTGGTGTTAGGTTTGTAAGTTGTTAATAAAGTTAGAAGAAAAAAAATATGAACTGAACACTGCTAGACTGGAATGGAATGTTGTGATGTCATCACTATTGTGATGTCATAATAGGAAGGCTATAAATAGGGCTCTCCTGCTCAGATCACTTCATTCTCAGCAGAGCTCAGGAAGGATCTGCCCAGCTGTGACTGTGATCAGTTTATCTGGGGGATCTCCCTGTGTTCCTGTGGAATATTCTTCATATAAGGTATTATTTCTTATTAGATGTTACATGGGATTATCCCCATTCTGTTATGTCGCCCAGGAATGATTCATATTTTTAGTAATATCTATATTTTTATTGAATGTCCCCAGTAACACTGACATCACCAATGATTATTCATCACTGAATTATACCCATCACATTCAGTAATTATTCACAATGATCAATCAGATCCGGACTCACATTTCTACCTGGAGGGAATCGTGTCCTCAGTATATAGCAGTGATGGCGAACTCCAGGCCTCGAGTGCCGCACACAGTGCAGGTTTTCAGGATTTCCTTAGAGTTTGACAGTTGGTCATTTAATTGCCAACTGTCAAATGCAATGGAAATCCTGAAAACCTGGACTGTGTGTGGCACTCGAGGCCTGGAGTTCGCCATCACATATATAGGGGAATCTCAATGAATTACAATACCATCAACAAGTTTATATAGTGACTACTGCAATATATGAAGTGAAACCCATATATTATACAGAGTCATTACACACAGGGATCTATTTCATGTGTTTATTTCTGTTAATGTTGATGATTAATAAAAAAACAAAGGTTATTATCTCAGAAAATGAAAGTAGGGGGGATGTGGTTTAAGGTAAATATCAACCCAACTGCTGAATCATTCTGATCTCAATCCTATTGAAATGTATGGGCAACACTGAAAAGACAGGTGCGAGCAAGGCGACCTCCACACATGCCTCGGTTACTCCAGATCTGGCAGGAGAAACGGGCCCAAATTCCTACCATCTATTGTGAGAAGCCGGTGGAAGGAGATGCAAAACTTTTCACCCAAGTCATACAGTGTAAGGGCACCAAATACTAAGGAAATGTATGGAAACTGAGACTTTGCAGAAAATAATAAAAATGCCTTAAATCATTCTGTCTCTCTTATTTTTCTGGCATTTGGTAAATATTATTCATTTCTTATTCATCCTAATTGTCCTAAAACAGGAAAGGTTTATTGTGATTTCATGTCAGATAGTGAGAAGAACATGCAGATGTGTCTTCAGATAGCGGATGAAGCCTCTGGTGTCCACTATATGCAGAGACAGGGCCGCTCCAGACACAAGCAAAAGAGTCTCTGTGGGGCCCCATGTACACACAGATACAGTGAAGGAAATAAGTATTGGATCCGATGCTGATTTTGTAACTTTGCCAACTGACAAAGACATGAACAGTCGATAATTTTAAGGATCGGTTAATTTTCACAGTGATGGCCCCTTTACACGCGGCTACAGGTAACAGGTTTTCCACAGGTAACTTACTGGTTGCAGTGAAATCATGGAGAGATTATTCCATTTGTACACAGCACCAAGATAGAACCATGTCTCCATGATTTCACTGCAACCAGTAAGTTACCTGTGGACAACCTGTTACCTGTAGCCGCGTGTAAAGGGGCCATGAGAGATAGAAAATCAAAGATAAAATCCAGAAAGTCACATGGTCGAAATGATATAAATGTATTTGCATTTTGTAGAGGGAAATAAGTATTTGATCCCCTCCCAGCCATTTGGATTTCTGGCTCCTACAGAGCAGTCAGACGCTCCTGATCACCTCGTTACCGGCATTACAGACAGCAAGGGGTTAAGTAATTATTTTCTTCACTGTACAGGGTGGCCCATTTATATGGAGGCACCTAAATACAATGGGAATGGTTGGTGATATCAACTTCCTGTTTGTGGCACATTAGTATATGGGAGGGGGAAACTCGGCCATTTTGGATCCAACTTTAATTTTTTCAATGGGAAGAGGGTCATGTGACACATCAAACTTATTGAGAATTTCATACGAAAAACAATGGTGTGCTTGGTTTTAACGTAACTTTATTCCTTCATGAGTTATTTACAAGTTTATGATCACTTATACAATGTGTTCACAGTGCTGCCCATTGTGTTGTATTGTCACTACAACCCTCTTCTCCCACTCCTGACACTGATAGTAACACCGCAGAAGAAATGCTGCACAGGCCTCCAGGATCCGCTGTGTCAGAGGCTGCACATCTCGTATCTTCACAGCATAGACAATTACCTTCAGATGAGGGATGAGGCAAACTATTCTGTGAATGGTGAAGTTACCAAACAAAACCCAGCGCTATTGGTCTGACACTAACCCACAGTGGATAGATCCCTCCAAGACTGCTGGAACACAGACATTGATGGTATGGTGTGGTGTATGGGGTACAAAGATAGTGGGGCCATTCTTCATCAATGGAAACCTCAGTGCCCCTGGATATCTATAATTGCTCCATGATTCACATATCCAGGGGCATTGAGGTTTCCATTGATGAAGAATGGCCCCGCTCTCTTTGTACCCCATACACCACACCATACCGCCAATGTCTGTGTCCCAGCAGCCTTGGAGGGATCTATCCACTGTGGGTTAGTGTCAGACCAATAGCGGGGGTTTTGTTTGGTAACTTCACCATGCACTAGCTATAGTAGGACCATATAGTATATGCTATATACACAGCCCATCCCCAGTATATGCACTAGCTATAGTAGGATTAGATAAAACCACAGTAACACCTTCCCTCCCATCCTGTATGTTAATACAAGCACTTCAGTTTCTTATATAGGTTAGGAATAAATCTGGACTTCATTATATAGGGACTAATCGTACTGTAACAATTCTTACTGTTCCCCTAAGGGAAGAGAACAAAAAACAATTCTATAGTCCACAAGTTATACCAACATAGTGCAAAATGTATTAATAATGAAGTGCGGTACAAGGGGTGGGAGGCAAGTGATATTCCCGTAGCACAATATATTAACAGGTTTACATGAGGATTTTGGTATCTCAATTCACTATATAACTAACACCTGTAATCACTCCCTAATCAAGATCCATAGGAGGATAAACAACCAGATCTCCATTAGGGGCTCTATATATCGCGGTATCGCCCACTTCATAATGCATTGTCACACCACCTATAGATAGAGCTATACTGTTAGCAAAACCTTAGTAGCTCATAGTGCAAATGCCCTTACCATTAAATACAGCAGGATTGAGGAAACGGGTATGAGCTACTAAGCTTTGCTAACAGTATAGCTCTATCAATAGGTGGTGTGACAACTGGCATTATGAAGTGGGCGATATTATATAGTAGGACTATATAGTATATGCTATATACACAGCCCTAGCCCCAGTGTATGCACTGGCAATAGTAGGACCATATAGTACATGCTATATACACAGCCCTAGCCCCAGTATATGCACTGGCAATAGTAGGACCATATAGTACATGCTATATACACAGCCCTAGCCCCAGTATATGCACTGGCAATAGTAGGACTATATAGTATATGCTATATACACAGCCCTAGCCCCAGTGTATGCATTGGCAATAGTAGAATCATATAGTACATGCTATATACACAGCCCTAGCCCCAGTATATGCACTGGCAATAGTAGGACCATATAGTACATGCTATATACACAGCTCTAGCCCCAGTATATGCACTGGCAATAGTAGGACTATATAGTATATGCTATATACACAGCCCTAGCCCCAGTATATGCACTGGCAATAGTAGAATCATATAGTACATGCTATATACACAGCCCTAGTCCCAGTATATGCACTGGCAATAGTAGGACTATATAGTATATGCTATATACACAGCCCTAGCCCCAGTATATGCACTGGCAATAGTAGGACCATATAATACATGCTATATACACAGCCCAGCCTCAGTATATGCACTGGCAATAGTAGGACCATATAGTACATGCTATATACACAGCCCTAGTATATGCACTGGCAATAGTAGGAGCATATAGTACATGCTATATACACAGCCCTAGCCCCAGTATATGCACTGGCAATAGTAGGAGCATATAGTACATGTAATATACACAGCCCTAGCCCCAGTATATGCACTGGCAATAGCAGGACCATATAGTACATGCTATATACACAGCCCTAGCCCCAGTATATGCACTAGCAATAGTAGGGCCATATAGTACATGCTATATACACAGCCCTAGCCCCAGTATATGCACTGGCAATAGTGGGAGCATATAGTACATGCTATATACACAGCCCTAGCCCCAGTATATGCACTGGCAATAGTAGGACCATATAGTACATGCTATATACACAGCCCTAGCCCCAGTATATGCACTGGCAATAGTAGGACTATATAGTATATGCTATATACACAGCCCTAGCCCCAGTATATGCACTGGCAATAGTAGAATCATATAGTACATGCTATATACACAGCCCTAGTCCCAGTATATGCACTGGCAATAGTAGGACTATATAGTATATGCTATATACACAGCCCTAGCCCCAGTATATGCACTGGCAATAGTAGGACCATATAGTACATGCTATATACACAGCCCAGCCTCAGTATATGCACTGGCAATAGTAGGACCATATAGTACATGCTATATACACAGCCCTAGCCCCAGTACATGCACTAGCAATAGTAGGACCATATAGTACATGCTATATACACAGCCCTAGCCCCAGTATATGCACTGGCAATAGTAGGAGCATATAATACATGCTATATACACAGCCCTAGCCCCAGTATATGCACTAGCAATAGTAGGACCATATAGTACATGCTGTATACACAGCCCTAGCCCCAGTATATGCACTAGCAATAGTAGGACCATATAGTACATGCTATATACACAGCCCTAGCCCCAATATATGCACTGGCAATAGTAGGACCATATAGTACATGCTATATACACAGCCCTAGCCCTAGTATATGCACTAGCAATAGTATGACCATATAGTACATGCTATGTACACAACCCTAGCCCCAGTATATGCACTAGCAATAGTAGGACCATATAGTACATGCTATATACATATCCCTAGCCCCAGTATATGCACTGGCAATAGTAGGGCCATATAGTACATGCTTTATACACAGCCCTAGCCCTAGTATATGCAATGGCAATAGTAGGACCATATAGTATATGCTATATACACAGCCCTAGCCCCAGTATATGCACTGGCAATAGTAGGACTATATAGTACATGCTATATACACAGCCCTAGCCCTAGTATATGCACTAGCAATAAAAAAGGTGACTCTATATTGCTTCCTCATATGGGAAAAAATTACAAAATTAAAGGTTATTTCACAAACATCTGGTGTTGTGTATGTTGTTAAGTGTATGTGCAGGCTCCTATATGTTGGGATGATTCTCTAGCATGTGGTATAAATATACATTAATCTAATATTAGATGCAGTTCCCCATCATCCCATTGCAGTACCCCCATCATCCCCATGCAGTACCCCCATCATCCCCATGCAGTACCCCCATTATTCCCATACAGTACCCCATCATGCCCATGCAGTACGCTAATCATCCCCATGCAGTATTCAATTATTTCCTTGCAGTACCCCCATCATGTCCTTGCAGTACCCCCATCATACCCTTGCAGTATACCCATCATCCTCATGCAGTACCCCTATCATCTCCTTGCATCCCCCATCACGGTGTCGGTACATGGAACAAAAAAATATCCACACAAACACACACACACTCACCCGCCGATCCTCCACGGTCCGCGCTGTAAACTGTTTCGGATGCCGTCACACTGTCTCTGCTGTTTGCAGCCAATCAGATGCCATCAGCTGCAATACAATCAAAGGCCGGCAACGGCTGGCCAATCAGATCCTGCTGGTGATGTCAGGCGCCTCAGATTGGACTGCTGCTGGCCCTCTGATTGGCTGCAGCCAGCAGAGACAGAGCGGCAGCAGCCGAAACACAGTACAGCTGCAGCGGGCACCGGATTTGGCTGCGAGCCAGGGGCGGCCATCAAAAGAGCCAGATCTGACGCGCGATCCATAGGTTCCCGACCCTGCGCCAGATCATCGCTCGCTCGCCAATGCAAAAGATGATGGAAAAAGGAAAAAGGAGGAGAAAAAAAAAAGAAAAAATTTCTCCATTTACTCACGTTTTGAGATGTATTGTTGGCATTGGGCCAAGCTTGATGGTGTCTGTACAGCTCCCGGCTCTATGCAGGATTACAATTACATTTAAGGTTGTCAGATTTTCTTTCTATAATCTGGAGGATGGAACCTGCTCTTACGGTCACCTGCTGGTGTTAGGTTTGTAAGTTGTTAATAAAGTTTGGAGAAAAAAAAATATGAACTGAACACTGCTAGACTGGAATGGAATGTTGTGATGTCATCACTATTGTGATGTCATAATAGGAAGGCTATAAATAGGGCTCTCCTGCTCAGATCACTTCATTCTCAGCAGAGCTCAGGAAGGATCTGCCCAGCTGTGACTGTGATCAGTTTATCTGGGGGATCTCCCTGTATTCCTGTGGAATATTCTTCATATAAGGTATTATTTCTTATTAGATGTTACATGGGATTATCCCCATTCTGTTATGTCGCCCAGGAATGATTCATATTTTTAGTAATATCTATATTTTTATTGAATGTCCCCAGTAACACTGACATCACCAATGACTATTCATCACTGAATTATACCCATCACATTCAGTAATTATTCACAATGATCAATCAGATCCGGACTCACATTTATACCTGGAGGGAATCGTGTCCTCAGTATATATAGGGGAATCCCAATGAATTACAATACCATCAACAAGTTTATATAGTGACTACTGCAATATATGAAGTGAACCCCATATATTATACAGAGTCATTACACACAGGGATCTATTTCATGTGTTTATTTCTGTTAATGTTGATGATTAATAAAAAAAACTGAAGGTTATTATCTCAGAAAATGAAAGTAGGGGGGATGTGGTTTAAGGTAAATATCAACCCAACTGCTGAATCATTCTGATATCAATCCTATTGAAATGGGCAACACTGAAAAGACAGGTGCGAGCAAGGCGACCTCCACACAGGCTCGGTCACTCCAGATCTGTCAGGAGGAACGGGCCCAAATTCCTACCATCTATTGTGAGAAGCCGGTGGAAGGAGATGCAAAACTTTTCACCCAAGTCATACAGTTTAAGGGCAATAGCACCAAATACTAAGGAAATGTATGGAGACTTTGTAGAAAGTAATAAAAATGTCTTAAATCATTCTGTCTCTCTCATTTTTCTGGCATTTGGTAAATATTAATCATTTCTGGTTCATCCTAATTGTCCTAAAACAGGAAAGGTTTATTGTGATTTCATGTCAGATAGTGAGAAGAACATGCAGATGTGTCTTCAGATAGCGGATGAAGCCTCTGGTGTCCACTATATGCAGAGACAGGGCCGCTCCAGACACAAGCAAAAGAGTCTCAGTGGCCCCATGTACACACAGATACAGTGAAGGAAATAAGTATTGGATCCCTTGCTGATTTTGTAACTTTGCCAACTGACAAAAACATGAACAGTCGATAATTTTAAGGATCGGTTAATTTTCACAGTGATGGCCCCTTTACACGCAGCTACAGGTAACAGGTTTTCCATAGGTAACTTACTGGTTGCAGTGAAATCATGGAGAGATTATTCCATTTGTACACAGCAACAAGATAGAACCTTGTCTCCATGATTTCACTGCAACCAGTAAGTTACCTGTGGACAACCTGTTACCTGTAGCCGCGTGTAAAGGGGCCATGAGAGATAGAAAATCAAAGATAAAATCCAGAAAGTCACATGGTCGAAATGATATAAATGTATTTGCATTTTGTAGAGGGAAATAAGTATTTGATCCCCTCCCAGCCATTAGGATTTCTGGCTCCTACAGAGCAGTCAGACGCTCCTGATCACCTCGTTACCGGCATTACAGACAGCAAGGGGTTAAGTAATTATTTCCTTCACTGTACAGGGTGGCCCACTTATATGGATGCACCTAAATACAATGGGAATGGTTGGTGATATCAACTTCCTGTTTGTGGCACATTAGTATATGGAGGGGGAAAACTCGGCCATTTTGGATCCAACTTTAATTTTTTCAATGGGAAGAGGGTCATGTGACACATCAAACTTATTGAGAATTTCATAAGAAAAACAATGGTGTGCTTGGTTTTAACGTAACTTTATTCCTTCATGAGTTATTTACAAGTTTATGATCACTTATACAATGTGTTCACAGTGCTGCCCATTGTGTTGTATTGTCACTACAACCCTCTTCTCCCACTCCTGACACTGATAGTAACACCGCAGAAGAAATGCTGCACAGGCCTCCAGGATCCGCTGTGTCAGATACTGCACATCTCCTATCTTCACAGCATAGACAATTGCCTTCAGATGAGGCATGAGGCAAACTATTCTGTGAATGGTGAAGTTACCAAACAAAACCCAGCGCTATTGGTCTGACACTAACCCCCAGTGGATAGATCCCTCCAAGACTGCTGGGACACAGACATTGATGGTATGGTGTGGTGTATGGGGTACAAAGATAGTGGGGCCATTCTTCATCAATGGAAACCTCAATGCCCCTGGATATCTATAATTGCTCCATGATTCACATATCCAGGGGCATTGAGGTTTCCATTGATGAAGAATGGCCCCGCTCTCTTTGTACCCCATACACCACACCATCAATGTCTGTGTTCCCAGCAGTCTTGGAGGGATCTATCCACTGTGGTTAGTGTCAGACCAATAGCGGGGGTTTTGTTTGGTAATTTCACCATGCACTAGCTATAGTAGGATTAGACAAAACCACAGTAACCCCTTCCCTCCCATCCTGTATGTTAATACAAGCACTTCAGTTTCTTATATAGGTTAGGAATAAATCTGGACTTCATTATATAGGGACTAATCGTACTGTAACAAATCTTACTGTTCCCCTAAGGCAGGGGTGGGGAACCTTTTTCATGCCGAGGGCCATTTTGAAATCTCTACCATCCTTCGTGGGCCGCACACAGTTATCTCCTTGAAAATTATCCGCTATATTTGGTCAAACAAATAATAACCTCACCTTACTGGGACAGCTGGAGCTGCTTCTCTTTGGTGCGGCTGTGATGTTTGGTGATATTCTTCTTGTTTCTCACAGCTGCTTTATCATTTTTGTATTGCCTAGAGCGCAGTCAATTGTTTTGTACATCATACGCATCACATCGGAGACATGGGGACTACTGTATACACATTACACAGGAGACACTAAGACTGCTGTATATACATACATAGCAGACACTGATGGCATATACATCACTGGGGCATGTATAGCACTGGGAAGGATAGGGGTCTGCACATCACTAGGGACGCTGGGGAAATAATTAGTGCTTGGGGCATGTACAGCACTGGGGAGGCCGGAGGCATATACATAAGTATGGAGACCTGGGGGCATATACATCACTGGGAGACTGGGGCTTATACATCACTGGGGAGGCCTGGGGGCATATACATCACTGGGGAGGCCTGGGGTCATATACATCACTGGGGAGGCTGGGGGCATCTACATCACTGGGGAGGCTGGGGGCATCTACATCTCTGGGGAGACCTGGGCATATACATCACTGGGGAGACCTGGGGGCATATACATCACTGGGGAGGCCTGGGGGCATATACAGCACTGGGGAGGCCTGGGGGCATATACATCACTGGGGAGGCCTGGGGGCATATACATCACTGGGGAGGCCTGGGGGCATATACATCACTGGGGAGGCCTGGGGGCATATACATCACTGGGGAGGCCTGGGGGCATATACATCACTGGGGAGGCTGGGGCATATACATCACTGGGGAGGCCTGGGGGCATATACATCACTGGGGAGGCCTGGGGGCATATACATCACTGGGGAGGCCTGGGGACATATACATCACTGGGGAGGCCTGGGGCATATACATCACTGGGGAGGCCTGGGGCATATACATCACTGGGGAGGCTGGGCATATACATCACTGGGGAGGCCTGGGGGCATATACATCACTGGGGAGGCCTGGGGGCATATACATCACTGGGGAGGCCTGGGGGCATATACATCACTGGGGAGGCCTGGGGCATATACATCACTGGGGAGGCCTGGGGGCATATACATACTGGGGAGGCCTGGGGGCATATACATCACTGGGGAGGCCTGGGGGCATATACATCACTGGGGAGGCCTGGGGGCATATACATCACTGGGGAGGCCTGGGGGCATATACATCACTGGGGAGGCTGGGGGCATATACATCACTGGGGAGGCTGGGGGCATTACACACTGGGAGGTGGGGCATATACAGCACTGGGGAGGCCTGGGGGCATATACATCACTGGGGAGGCCTGGGGGCATATACATTACTGGGGAGGCTGGGGGCATCTACACACTGGGGAGGCTGGGGGCATATACACACTGGGGGGGGGGGGGGGGGGGGGGCACACATGATACAGCTGAGGGGGGCACATGCTGCTACTATGGGGGGGGACGCTGAGGGGGGCACTTGATGCTGCTGTAGGGGCAAAGATGCTGCTACTGAGGGGGGGGCACTGTCACATTAAGCTCCGGGGGGGGGGGGGGGGGGGGCAAACATTAGAGGAGCACACGATGCTGCTGGGAGTGTAAACATGTTGCTACACAGGGGCAAACATGATGCTCCTGAGGTGGTGCACATGCTGTTACTGAGGGGGCACACACTGGGGGTGGCACACATACACACTGGGGGGGTCAGTGGCACACATACATATTGCTGGGGCTGCAGCTCCGAACTTATCTGTGGGACGGACGGAAGAGCAGCACATTACTTGGTAGCCCCGCCCACAGACCTCGTCCTCACACTGGCTCTGCACTTGCCTGTGTGAAGGGGAGGTGTCTCTCACGTGCAGGCAGTGTTCAGTATTGAACGCTGTCTGCATCTTCAGAAAGTACACGTCACGCTGCCTTAAAGGGCCGGTAGCAGGAAAGTGCAGCTGCCGGCCCGGAGCACTGCGACATACGGCAATGTGGCCGCGGGCCGGACAGAAGGTCGTGGCGGGCCTGATCCGGCCCGGGGGCCGGACGTTCCCCACCCCTGCCCTAAGGGAAGAGAACAAAAAACGATTCTATAGTCCACAAGTTATACCAACATAGTGCAAAATGTATTAATAATGAAGTGCAGTACAAGGGGTGGGGGGCAAGTGATATTCCCGTAGCACAATATATTAACAGGTTTACATGAGGATTTTGGTATCTCAATTCACTATATAACTAACACCTGTAGTCACTCCCTAATCAAGATCCATAGGAGGATAAACAACCAGATCTCCATTAGGGGCTCTATATATCGCGGTATCACCCACTTCATAATGCATTGTCACACCACCTACAGATAGAGCTATACTGTTACCAAAACCTTAGTAACTCATAGTGCAAATGCCCTTACCATTAAATACAGCAGGACTGAGGAAACAGGTATGAGCTACTAAGCTTTGCTAACAGTATAGCTCTATCAATAGGTGGTGTGACAACTGGCATTATGAAGTGGGCGATATTATATAGTAAGACCATATAGTACATGCTATATACACAGCCCTAGCCCCAGTATATGCACTGGCAACAGTAGAATCATATAGTACATGCTATGTACACAGCCCTAGCCCTAGTATATGCACTGGCAATAGTAGGACCATATAGTACATGCTATATACACAGCCCTAGCCCCAGTATATGCACTAGCAATAGTAGGAGCATATAGTACATGCTATATACACAGCCCTAGTCCCAGTATATGCACTGGCAATAGTAGGAACATATAGTACATGCTATGTACACAGCCCTAGCCCTAGTATATGCACTGGCAATAGTAGGACCATATAGTACATGCTATATACACAGCCCTAGCCCCAGTATATGCACTAGCAATAGTAGGACCATATAGTACATGCTATATACACAGCCCTAGCCCCAGTATATGCACTAGCAATAGTAGGAGCATATAGTACATGCTATATACACAGCCCTAGTCCCAGTATATGCACTAGCAATAGTAGGAGCATATAGTACATGCTATATACACAGCCCTAGTCCCAGTATATGCACTAGCAATAGTAGGACCATATAGTACATGCTATATACACAGCCCAGACATATATGCACTGGCAATAGTAGGACCATATAGTGTATGCTATATACACATGCCCTAGCCCCAGTATATGCTCTGGCAATAGTAGGGCCATATAGTACATGCTATATACACAGCCCTAGCCCTAGTATATGCACTGGCAATAGTAGGACCACATAGTACATGCTATGTACACAACCCTAGCCCCCGTATATGCACTAGCAATAGTAGGACCATATAGTACATGCTATATACATATCCCTAGCCCCAGTATATGCACTGGCAATAGTAGGGCCATATAGTACATGCTGTATACACAGCCCTAGCCCCAGTATATGCACTGGCAATAGTAGGACCATATAGTGTATGCTATATACACATGCCCTAGCCCCAGTATATGCTCTGGCAATAGTAGGGCCATATAGTATATGCTATATACACAGCCCTAGCCCCCGTATATGCACTAGCAATAGTAGGACCATATAGTACATGCTATATACATATCCCTAGCCCCAGTATATGCACTGGCAATAGTAGGGCCATATAGTACATGCTGTATACACAGCCCTAGCCCCAGTATATGCACTGGCAATAGTAGGACCATATAGTACATGCTATATACACAGCCCAGCCTCAGTATATGCACTGGCAGTAGTAGGACTATATAGTACATGCTATATACACAGCCCTAGCCCCAGTATATGCACTGGCAATAGTGGGACCATATAGTACATGCTGTATACACAGCCCTAGCCCCAGTATATGCACTAGCAATAGTAGGGCCATATAGTACATGCTATATACACAGCCCTAGCCCCAGTATATGCAGTCAATAGTAGGACCATATAGTACGTGCTATATGCACAGCCCTAGTCCCAGTATATGCACTAGCAATAGTAGGACCATATAGTACATGCTGTATACACAGCCCTAGCCCCAGTATATGCACTAGCAATAGTAGGACCATATAGTACATGCTATATACATATCCCTAGCCCCAGTATATGCACTGGCAATAGTAGGGCCATATAGTACATGCTTTATACACAGCCCTAGCCCTAGTATATGCACTGGCAATAGTAGGACCATATAGTACATGCTATAAACACAGCCCTAGCCCCAGTATATGCACTGGCAATAGTAGGACCATATAGTACATGCTGTATACACAGCCCTAGCCCCAGTATATGCACTAGCAATAGTAGGACCATATAGTACATGCTATATACACTGCCCCAGCCCTAGTATATGCACTGGCAATAGTAGGACCATATAGTACATGCTGTATACACAGCCCTAGCCCCAGTATATGCATTAGCAACAGTAGAAGTATATAGTACATGCTATATACACAGCCCTTGCCCCAGTATATGCACTAGCAATAGTAGGACCATATAGTACATATACACAGCCCTAGCCACAGCCCTAGTCAGACTTACAGAGCAGGGGATGGTGAAAGTGAAAGTGCCTTGTCTTGCTGTCTGTGTCCTGGCAGCCCTCGGGTCTGCAGCTGAGACTCCTGAGTGAGGAGAGAGAAGCTGCCGGCTGCTGACTGATGCCTCCAGCTCCAGGTACCATGTAATTGCTGCTTTTCTGATTCATATACTGGACGGAAGAGCAGAGTGAGCTCTCTCTGCCCACAAAGAACGTGCTGTCATCACTCGTCTGACTCACTCTTATTACGTGTAACCTGGTTAGTGGCCTGGCTGCGTTCCCTCGATACCGCTATACCCGGCGGGTGTTGATTGCTGTAAAATTATTAAACTGGCCTCTGGCCAGAAGAGCTGGCGCTGTGGCCCCGCCTTCTCCACAACTAGCGGCCCATAGGGAAAGTTCCCGGTGCTCCCTCCTATCGGTCCAGGCCTGCTCCACAGACATGAGGGTGGTGGCGAGAAGAAGAAAGGAGGCGGCACAGAGAAGCAGGGGACTGGAATGGCCCCTGTGAATACAGCTGACTCCAG
>JARQOC010000621.1:0-68506 GCA_033576535.1 Allobates femoralis | reverse complement strand
GGTGTCCTACCATATAGTCGAAGGAGAATGCGGCCCGTTCAGCATAAAAGTTAAAAGACTGTGTTTAGATACCATAGAAGAAGATGACATCCCAGCATTAGAATATCCAGAATCCATCGCTGATCCAGAGATGCCACAGTACACAGATATGGCAGTTAACACAGATCCAGTGACCATCCTTGAGACTGTTACACCTAAGACCATGAAGGATGCTGTAACTCAAACCCCGGAAAGCTACCTGCTGATAGCTGCACTACAAGACCTGGAGGTGTATCCCAAAAGGAAGACGTCCCAAGTGTTACCATGGAAGCAGCAAGCCAAGAAAGAATGAAAACACGGGTTCTGTATCCAGATGGAAGAAAAGAAGACTTGTAAGTGTGAATGAGGTGTAATCCTTACTGTCTCCATCCCAAACCTGAATGAATGTTAGTTCCCCTTGTTTGTCTTATATGTTTATTGACATTGATACCACGAACAGTGAGTCGGTATAAACTTTGAACTGTAAATAGTTGAACACCTAGTGTGCTCAAAAATATACAAAAACTACTAGAAAAAGCAGCATCAAAAACTTACCATCAATGCCATAGACAAAAACCAATACTGCACTTGCAGGACGCAGTCAGACCACACTTGTGTAGCAAGCCCAGATGCAGGCTAATGAATCACCTCAACCAAGGTATGGGAGGCGACTTGCCATGCACACTAAGGGCCTGCATAGGGCACCATTCACACTGATACATATGGTGCAGAGTGTCTGAAAGCTACCCAAGCTCTGCTGCCTTATCTATGGGCTGCACAGTGCAATGTTTCTGCACCACTAGATGAATGGCGCCCCCTAGGGGCCCAACTGCACCCTGAAATGAATACAAAAGTGCAGAAACGTTTTCTGTATGATGAACAAAAAACCTTTATAGATGGGATATTGGTTCATGTGTTGGCCAAGACACTTAAGCTGACGATCCACGACATGGATTCCCATGCTCGTCAGTCCTATCAAAAATATACAAAAACTACTAGAAAAAGCAGCATCAAAAACTTACCATCAATGCCATAGACAAAAACCAATACTGCACTTGCAGGACGCAGTCAGACCACACTTGTGTAGCAAGCTCAGATGCAGGCTAATGAATCACCTCAACCAAGGTATGGGAGGCGACTTGCCATGCACACTGAGGGTCTGCATAGGGCACCATTCACACTGATACATATGGTGCAGAGTGTCTGAAAGCTACCCAAGCTCTGCTGCCTTAGCTATGGGCTGCACAGTACAATGTGTCTGCACCACTAGATGAATGGCACCCCCTAGGGGCCCAACTACACCCTGAAATGAATAAAAAAGTGCAGAAAAGTTTTCTGTATGATGAACAAAAAACCTTTATAGATGGGATATTGGTTCATGTGTTGGCCAAGACACTTAAGCTGACGATCCACGACACGGATTCCATGCTCGTCAGTCCTATCAAAAAATATACAAAAACTACTAGTGTGCTCCCCTTTGGTTTTAAGACCAGTTTTGCACGTGAGAGACGGTGCATGAGACTTCCATCATTGAACTTTGAACTTTGAACTTCTTTTTTGAATTTTTGCACTTTTTGAAAGAAGAAGAAAGTAATGTTTATTATGTGTTTTATAGCAAAAGAAAGGTGAATGTGTTGTAGCATTAGACCCGGCAGAGGTCCAGAAGGGTAGGAAGTAAATATACCCATGCACTTGTATATAGTTAACTTAAAGTGAAGACTCGTACCTCCCAGATGGGAAGAACCAAGAATCCGTAATGTTTAATGTTGTTTGAAAATAAAAATGTTTTCAGGGGGAGCCATGACGGGACACGGTCCGGACCAGGACCACCCGTGACTTCCCCAGTAGCAGACCCGGTCCGGTACCGAGTGCCCCCATCCCAGTGGGCTCGGCACAAGACCTTAACTTTATTCTTCTTTAACTCTTCTTTTGTAGAACGACATGTAGTCTTTGGGTAATCATCTTGCAGTATGATCCACATAATCTTGAGATTAGGCTCATGAACCAATGTCTTGATGTAACGCCAGTGTCTCAATTGGGATGGCAGCATACTCACCACCGTGGTCATCCTGTTGGCACCAGTCTTAGGGCTCACACTCATGCTCCCGATTCTTAAAGGGGCCGCTTGCAACCATAAGTGTCCCCAGCCTTGTGGACGGAGGCACTAATTATTTAACACCTTCATGACCTTGGATGTACTGATACGTCCAAAATCGCCTCACTGCCTTTGATGGGGGCTCACACTCTGATCTATTCAGACAAAATGTGTAGTTAACAAGTGCGGGTGGATCAGAAATTTCCCCGCACTTGTTAAAGGGAATCTGTCAGACCAAAATTCCGTATGTAACTTCTATCATTTTCTAATTCCTTTCTATTGATGTATTTCTATTATTTATATTTTCCTCCCATCCACTATAAACTTCAAATAACGAGATTCATTCCATCTGTTAATCACAGTGAATGATCCACTTAGTTCTCTGCTGTCCACTCCCCAAATGATGACTATTCATGTTACATATTCACATCACATCACTGCCCAGGACATCAATGGGGGGCTGTATCCTCCTCTCTGTTTTTTCTGTCTGCAGCCAAGCAAGAGGTCAAATAAAACACTGAATCTCTCACAGCACAGCAGGGATACCTGCTTACAGAAACAAATGGAGTAGACGCCTTATCTAGATCAGATAAGGCAGTAAGGCAAATGTGTGCCTGCAATCTCTCCAGTCCCTCTGAAGCTCCTAATTGAAACTGAAACCTGACAAGCAGGGAGAGCAAAGGGAAGAGGAAAGAGAGAGCTGCTGAGAAGGAGTACATATTTAAATGAACAGTTTAACGCAGCTGGACTAATCATCTGTTCTTATAATGGACAGGACTAATGCAGCAGCTGCCTGCAGCGCCTGAAAATGCTTATAGTATGGATACTAGAAAGAATACAATAATGATTTTGCATGTTTTTAAAAGGGCTACCCAGGCACTATTAATATTAATATCATACTGAAAAATGACCTGACTGTGTCCCTTTAACTAGTTAACTTGTGGTGTCAAATTATTTGGAATTCAACACGCGCCAGTGGGAAACTATGCCATTCTCCGCTTCTATCAGCAGCTTTGTGACATGATTATAGGGTGGTTGATAGATTGCCATGACAGCCTGGGATAAACTGATGACCTCTGTCTCTGTCATGACAAACGTCCTGTGAACACCGGCTAAGTGTTGGCATTTAGAGATGATCATTTGTGCTATACAGAGCTGTGCTGATGCACAGTCCTGTACAACACAAGCAATTTAACAGTAGCAGCTTCAAGTCACCTAAGGGGACTAGTAAAAACAATAAAACATTTTTAAAAAGAGTTTTCAAAAATATGAAAAATATAAAACAAAACGCAAAAGTTCAAATCACCCTTATTTTGGTCCATTGAAAATAAAAAGATAAAAAAAAACAACACATATTTGGTATCACCGCATTCAGAAATGCAAGACCATCTCTCTGCAGGCATGGAGTGCAGCATCAGGACACAGGAGGAGAGCGTACAAGATGCATCATTAAAGACTCGAAGACTTTTGGTAGGTGGGCAGCCATTATCTGTCCCCCAGTCCTGTGTGCCCTTGCCCTAGTGATCTCTCTGCTTCCCAGTCCTGTGTGCCCCCAAGGATCTCTCTGCTCCCAGCCCTGTATGCTCCCCAGTGATATCTCTGCTTCCTGGTCCTGTGTGCCCTCCAATTATCTCTGTACCCCCCAGCCCTGTATATCCCTCGGCGATCTCTGTTCCCCCCAGTGCTGCGTGCACCCCTCTCTCGTGATTTCTGTGCCCCCGTTGATCTCTGTGCCCCCCAGTCCTGTGTGTCTCCAAGGTGATCTCTCTTCTCCCCAGTCCTGTGTGCCCCCTGGTGATCTCTCTGCCCCCCAGTCCTGTGTGCCACCAGTAATCTCTTTGCCCCCCCAATCCTGTGTCCCAGTGATCTCCGTGCCCCCCAGTCCTGTGTGTCCCAGTAATCTCTTTGTCCCCCAATCCTGGGTCCCAGTGATCTCTGCGCTCTCAGCCCTGTGTGACCCCCAGTGATCTCTTTGTCCCCCCAGTCCTGTGTGCCTCCCAGTGAACTCTCTGTCCCCCAGTCCTGTGTGCCCCCCAGTGATCTTTCTGCCTCAGTCCTGTGTGCCTCCCAGTGATCTCTCTGCCCCCAATCCGGTGTGCCCCCCCCAGTGATCTCTGTGCTTCCCAGTGCTGTGTGCCCCTCCTACTGTGATTTCTGTACCTCCCCAGTGTTGTGTGCTGGCCCCCCTCCCCAGTGATGTCCCTGCTCCCCAGTACTCTGTGCCTCCCGGTGAGCTTTATGAGCCCCAGTGCTGCATGTCCCTTGGTGATCTCTGTGCCCCCTAGTCCTTTGTGCTCCCGTTTCGTTGATCTCTCTTCTCCCCAGTCCAGTGTGTTTCTTCAGTGATCTCTGTGCCCCCCAGTGCTGTGTGCCACCTGGTGATCACTGTGCCCCCCAGTCCTGTGTGCTCCCTGCCCCGGTGATCTCTCTGCCTCCCAGACCTGTGTGCCTCCTGGTGATCTCTCTTTCCTCTCCAGTCCTGTGTGCCCCCTGGTGATCTCTCTGCTCCCTAGTCCTTTATGCCACCTGCCCTGGATACTTTTCTTCTCCCCAGTTCTGTGTGCCCCCTGGTGATCTCTCTGTCACCGGTCATGTGTGCCCCTGGTGATCTCACTACTCCCCAGTCCTGTGCGTCCTATGGTGAACTCTCTGACCCCCAGTCCTGTGTGCCATGTGCCCCCAATGATCTCTCTTCCCCAGTCCTGTGTGAAACCTGGTGATATGTGTGCCTGCTAGTACTACTATGTGCCCCTCAGTGATCTCTGTCTTTCAGTTCTATGTGCCCCTCAGTGATCTCTGTGCCTCCTAGTTCTATGTGCCCCTCAGTGATCTTTGTGCACCCCAGTGCTATATAACCTCTCTCCAGGGCTGTATATTCCCCCTCCAGTGCTGTATATCCCTTGCCCCTCCCGTAATATCTATGCCCCCAATATCTCCTTCAATACATATACTGTAGCGTCCGTCTCCAGTTACGTTTATCCAACAGTCACAGTGTCTCCTGTGATGTATATTCAGCATCTTCTTTATTATGTATATGAGTTACAAAAAGTATTATGTATTTTGACATAGCTGACTGCAGCCAAGACAAAACTGGAAAAAGAGCTGTGAAAAACAACAAAATCATTATCACCGAACACCACAGATGCACAGAAGAGAAGTAGCTCCAGCTGTGAAAGTAGGGGTGAGTTAATTGAGCAAACATAGCAGGATAATTATTAGGCTAGGTGCACACTGTTGGGCGGGTTTGTGTCGGCGGCGGCTGGGCGGACCCGCCAGGAAGCTCCGGAGCCGTCCACCGGCATCCTGGCGGGTATGTGCGGCGGGTGCCGGGCGGGTGCACAGCGGGTTAGCGCCGGCGGTGTTGCGGCGGCTGGAAGCAGTACATGATTCTGCTTGCAGCCGCTGCAGAACCGGCCGGTTTATAGAACATGCTCATTCGTTGCTAACCCGCTGGGAACCCAGCGGGTTAGCAACGGATGAGCATGTGTAAACCGCCGGTGTGTGGACACCGGGTGTCGGTTTACATAGGTTTTAATGTTAATCCAAACGCCGGTTTGGATTAACATAAATTTACATGAAATTTATGTAAACCGACCGGCGGTTTACACAGCTAAACCGACCCTAACCCGGCCAGTGTGCACATACCCTTAAGGTGATCATTTTGTCCAGCCCCCAAATGATGGTAGAAATTTCCAATTAACCCGCGGCATGAAAAGGTTCCTCACCCCTTTACTAGGTAATAAATCACACCATCAGTATTATTCCACCTTATTTGGCATTTTTTGGTCACAACCCTCCTCAGATTCTCATAAAGAACGAAAGAGATTTTACCAGAGTCTTATTTTTTTCCCTATAGAAATTCATAGAATCATAGAAAGGTAGAGTTGGAAGGGACCTCCTGGATCATTTGCTCCAACCTCCTCAAAGTAGGATTCCTTAAACCAGGGGTGGGGAACCTTTCCTCCAGCCCCTGGGTAGATTGCGGGGACTGTGGTGCTCAGGATAGCAGACGCATTTGTGCTTTAAACCAGTGCGTTCACTACTTGTGTTCGTAACATTCAGTACTCAACGCTACGTACACAGCATTGAAGAATCACATCTTTATGCAGGCCAGTACCTGCATGAGAATGTAGTCTGTTGGTGGGGCTAGCATGCTAGTGCTGTTTTGACCCACAAAGAGAACCAGCAATGCAAGCAGTCCTGTATATGTGACCCCCTGCAGTGTATGTACCGGCCCCCCAGCCTATGTGCCTCTCAGCAGTGTATGTGCCCCCACCGCAGCAACCCATGTGGCCCCCAGCAGTGTATGTGCCCCCCCAACAGCCTGTGTGCCCCCCAGCAGTGTATGTGCCACCAATGTGCCCCCCAGCAGTGTATGTGCTGCGTCCCCAGCCTATGTGCCTCCTCAGCAGCCCATGTGCCCTCAGTAGCCTATTTGCCCCCTACAGTGTATGTGTCCCCCAGCAGCCTATGCGCCCACTAGCAGCCTATGTGCCCCCTTGCAGTGTACGTAACTCATCCCCAGCGGTGTATGTGCCTCCATCCCAGCAGCCTATGTGCCCCACAGTGTGCAGATGCCCTCAATGTTCACAGTGATAAATAGGAGGCACAGTCCCCAGTGCTATATATGACCTTAGGCCTCCCCAGTGTTGTATATTCCCCCACTGTCCCTAGTGCTAAATAATCCCCCAGCCTCCCCAGTGATGATATATGCCTCCAAGCCTCCCCAGTGATGGTATATGCTCCAAAGCTCCCCAGTGCTGTATATGCCCCCACTGTCCCCAGTACTGTATATGCTCACAGCCTCTCCCGTGATGGTATATGCCCCCAGTCTCCCCAGTGATGTTATATGCCTCTGTCCCTAGTGCTGTATTTGCTGGCAAGTCTCCCCAGTGCTGAATATTCCCCCTCTGTCCCCAGTAGTGTATATGCCCCCAGGTCTCCTCAGTGAAGTTATATGCCCCCAGGCCTTCTCAGTGATAGTATATGAACCCACTGTTCCCATCTCCAGTGCTGTATATGCCCCCGCCATCCTCAGTAATATATATTCCCCCATTCTCCCCAGTGCTGTATATGCCTCCAGTGCTCTGCAGTGCTGTACATGCTCCCACCGATGTATATGCCCTCAGTGTCTCCTGTGTGATGTATATATTGCAGTCCAATGTACAAAACTTATCACAAAGAATTGACTGCTCTCCAGGCCAATGCAAACCTGGAAAAACAGTTGTGAGAAGCAACAAGATCAATATCACCGAACATTGCAGCCGCACCTAAGAGGAGCAGCTCCATCTGTCTTAGTAGGGGTGAGTTAAATGTTTGACCAAAAATAGCAGGTATTTCAAAAGAGTAATAGGTATTTGTGTGAGCGCTGGGGAATCAACCGGCACCAAGGCTGTTATGAATAGTTACCTCTCGGCTTTATTTGTACAATAAAAAGGCAGGGTCCTTTAGGCCACAACGCGTTTCTACGCTCTCCAAGCGTCTTCCTCAAGTGGAATTAAGGACCCATATGACATTTCTCTTTATATAGTGAACATACACCAATTAACAACAGGGGGAGGGGGAATGGCAAAACATGAGGGAACATCTAAAAACATGACAGGAGCATATGAAAAACTGGAATGAACTGCATAAGATATTGTTTGCCACAATTTAAATGTATGTACATATGGCATATATCATACTCCTCTTTCCTCTCTTTTCTTGTATATATTAAAAACATATAAAAATACATCTAAAAATGCATATAAAAATACATAAAAATAAACATTAGCGGAGGTATTATAAAAGTCAATTGCATTAAAATAACAATTACAATATAATAAAAAAAAAATATATAAAAAAATATAAAAAATAAAATAATAAAAATAATATAAAAAAAAAATTATAAATATTATAAAAAAAAAAAATTATAATATAAATAAAAATAATAATAATAATAATTAAAAAACACAATTTAAAAACATATATGAAGCTAAAAGATTTTTGTTAGCACATGATACTATTATAATTTATATGCTACATGTTATATATTATATATTATTCTCTAGTGAAATGTTCAAACCTTCTGGTATTAAAGTACCTATTCTAAAAATCCAGTAAGATTCTCTTCTATTCAGGCTGCTGATTCTGTCTAATATATTCTCTCCTATTCTAGCTATTATTAACCAATTTGAATTTAGAGGGATCTTTCTCATGTGTTTGTAAAAAATGTTTTGATACACTATGTTTTATAAAACCTGTTTTGATGTTAAACCTATGTTTATTCAATCTAGATCTCATGCTCTGGGTAGTTCTCCCCACATATTGGTACCCGCATGTACATTCAATCATATAGATGACAAAATTAGAAGAGCAATCTAACCTTTGTTTGATTTCAAACACTTCACCTGTAGTATTTGATTTAAAAGTCTTGGCCTTATGGACCATATTTTTGCAACATTTGCATCTAAGTGATTCGCATCTATAACAGCCCTTAGTTTTACTTGTATTAATGATGTTATAATTTTCCGTTGTATTTAATCCTATACTTCTGATTTTACTTGGGGCCAATATATTTTGAAGATTTTTTCCCCTGCGGAAGATTACTTTTGGTTTCTTGGGAAGAATTTTTGAAAGGATTGGGTCTCCCTGTAGGATAAACCAGTTTTTTCCAATAACTTATGAATATTTTTGTATGATTTATTGTAGGTAGTTATTAGTACACTATTGTATTTGGTTTCTGTCCATTCTTTTTTTCCAAATTTTTGTGAATTATTCCTCTCCTCCATCTTTCCATGTATCCTTTTTGAGTATAATTCTTAGTTTTGTTGAAAGCATCAACTAATAATTTGTTTGGATACCCTTTTTCCTTAAATCTTGTTTTTAATATATCCGCTTCCCTTTTGAAATCCTCATCGTATGTGCAGTTTTTTCGTATCCTAAGATACTGTCCATAAGATATATTCCTCACCCAAGATGGAAGATGGCTACTATCGAATTTAAGATAACTATTGACATCCACATTTTTAAAAAATGTGGATGTACTTAAGAGGCCTTCCTCATTTATTTTGATCATGAGGTCTAAAATTGGATGCGTTCCTTTGAATAGTTCATAGTGAACTTTAGGCCCCATTGGTTCATATTCAAAGTGTTTACAAAAGTATTAGCCTCCTCCTCACTCCCTGACCATATAATCAATAAGTCATCAATAAATCTCCTGTAGAATTTAATGTACTTACTACCTAGGGGGGACTGTGCGATGGCCACAGATTCAAATGCACCCATGTAGAGACCGGCATAACTGGGTGTGAATCTCGTGCCCATCGCACAGCCCCTTATTTGTCTATATAATGAATCCTGAAAACTAAAAATATTATTATTTAAAATAAATTCAATACTATTTTTTAAAAATTCCTTTTGGGTCTTTCTTATTGCAGGGTCTTTTGATATATAGTGTTCTATCACCTTTATGCCTTTATTATGAGGTATATTAGAATAAAGTGCACTAACGTCAAGAGTGCTAAATAAAATTCCTGGCATTGGGGGAAGATCAGTTAATAATTTTATCAATTGGGAGGAGTCTTTGAGATAGGATTCCAATTCTGTATTATATTTTTGTAAAAACAAGTCAATATAGTGAGATAAGTTGCTAGTCAAAGAATTGATACTGGAAATTATAGGGCGGCCGGGGGGTGTTTTTGTACATTTGTGCATTTTTGGAAGAAAATAAAAGTGCGGAGTTCTGAATTTATCTATATTGAGAAATCTGAATTCTCTTTTATCTAATATCCCTAATGTTCTTGCCTCTTTAATCATTGCTTTGTATTCTGAGAACAGGTTCTCTAATGGATTTTCTTTCAGTTTTTCATAGTACCGTATATACTCGTGTATAAGCCGACCCGTGTATAAGCCGACCCCCCTACTTTTGTCCCCAAAACCTGGGAAAACCTATTGACTCGTGTATAAGCCGAGGGTGGACCCCAGCACAGGTATACAGTCCCCCCCAGTGGTATATAGCAGCCTCCCCAGTGGTAGTATACAGCAGCCACAGAGGTATATACAGCAGCCTCCCCAGTAGTAGTATACAGCAGCCTCCCCAGTAGTAGTATACAGCAGCCTCCCCAGTGGTAGTATACAGCAGCCTCCCCTGTGGTAGTATACAGCAGTCTCCCCCTGTGGTAGTATACAGCAGTCTCCCCCTGTGGTAGTATACAGAAGTCTCCCCCTGTGGTAGTATACAGCAGTCTCCCCCTTGTGTAGTATACAGCAGTCTCCCCCTGTGGTAGTGTACAGCAGCTTCCCCCTGTGGTAGTATACAGCAGCCTCCCCCTGTGGTAGTATACAGCAGCCACAGAGGTATATACAGCAGCCCCTCCCCTGTGGTAGTATACAGCAGCCCCCCCTGTGGGTATACAGCAGTGCCTCCCCCTGTGGTATATACTGCAGCCCCTCCCCTGTGGTAGTATACAGCAGCCCCCCCCCTGTGGGTATACAGCAGTGCCTCCCCCTGTGGTATATACAGCAGCCCCTCCCCTGTGGGTATACAGCAGCCCCCCCCTGTGGTATATACAGCAGCCCCTCCCCTGTGGTAGTATACAGCAGCCCCTCCCCTGTGGGTATACAGCAGCCCCCCCTGTGGTATATACAGCAGCCCCTCCCCTGTGGTAGTATACAGCAGCCCCTCCCCTGTGGTAGTATACAGCGGCCCCTCCCCTGTGGGTATACAGCAGCCCCCCCCCGTGGTAGTATACAGCAGCCCCCCCGTAGTATATACAGCAGCCCCTCCCCTGTGGTAGTATACAGCAGCCCCCCGTGGTAGTATACAGCAGCCCCCCCCTGTGGGTATATACAGCCCCCCCCCCGTTGCTGCCGCACACCTGTAAAAAGAAGATCTTTCATACTTATCCTCCTGCTGTCACCGCGCGCATCCTCCGCTCTCCTTCTTGCTTGCACCCGGGCCCCGGCGTCCATACACGTGACCGCGCACAAATAATGACGTCATTATTTGTGCGCGGTCACGTGGATGGATGCCGGGGCCCGGGAGCAAGCAAGAGGGAGAGCGGAGGATGCGCGCGGTGACAGCAGGAGGATAAGTATGAAAGATCTTCTTTTTACAGGTGTGCGGCAGCAACGGGGGTGGCTGTATATATCCACGGGGGGGCTGCTGTATACTACCACGGAGGAGGGGCTGCTGTATATACTACGGGGGGGCTGCTGTATACTACCACGGGGGGCTGCTGTATACTACCACGGGGGGGCTGCTGTATACCCACAGGGGAAGCTGCTGTATACTACCACAGGGGGGCGGGAGAGCACTGACAGTGCTATGTAATATGCACGGCTCCCCCTGCCGCTGATGGACAGGGGGATGCAGTGCATATTGCATTGCACTAATGAGCGGCCCCACGTGACCGACCGCTCATATTACAGCCTCCCCCTGCCTCCTCCAGCCCCCGGACACCGGCCCCACACAGTCAGCCGTCACTGACTCGTGTATAAGCCGAGGGGGGCACTTTTCAGCACAATTTCTGTGCTGAAAAACTCGGCTTATACACGAGTATATACGGTAATTATTATCACTAAGAATTTCCACACTCCTATTATTGTACCAATCAGCAATCATCACTACTACCCCTCCCCCCTTATCTGCTTGTTTAACTACCAGGTTTTTATTTTCTTTTAGTTTCCTCATGGCTACTCTTTTTCCTACTGAAAGATTATCTTTCTGTTTGATGTCAGTTACCGTATATACTCGCGTATAAGCCGAGTTTTTCAGCCCAAAAATTGGGCTGAAAAGTACCCCCCTCGGCTTATACGCGAGTCAGTGCTGTATACCGATGTATACATCGGTACATACCGATGTATACATCGGTATACAGCAGCCCCCGCATCCCCAGTAATGCAGGGCCCCCCCAGCGTCGCTCCGGTCACCTGTAAAGCAAACTATACTTATCACAGTCCCGCTGTCCGCGCCCGCCGCTGCCGACATCCGCGATCCTCCATCTTCATGCGTCTTCTTCCTGTTTCTGTGCGCGTCGCAGGCAATGACGTCATTCCCTGCGACGAGCACAGGAAACAGGAAGAAGTCACATGAAGATGGAGGATCGCGGACGGCAGCGGCGAGCGGGCGCGGACAGCGGGACTGTGATAAGTATAGTTTCCTTTACAGGTGACCGGAGTCAGGCTGGGGGGGCCCTGGATTACTGGGGATACTGTATACTACTGCTGGGGCTGCTATATACTACTACTGGGGCTGTATACACTACCACTGGGGCTGCTATATACTACCACTGGGGCTGTATATACCTCTGGGGCCCTGTATACTACCACTGGGGCTGTATAAACCACTGGGGCTGTATATACTGCTGGGGCCCTGTATACTACCACTGGGGCTGTATATACTACCACTGGAGCTGTATATACTGCTGGGGCCCTGTATACTACCACTGGGGCTGTATATACTACCACTGGGGCTGTATATACTGCTGGGGCCCTGTATACTACCACTGGGGCTGTATATACTACCACTGGGGCTGTATATACTACTGGGGCTGCGTGTATACTACCACTGGGGCTGCTGTATCTACCTCTGGGACTGGTGTATACCACACTACTGGGGGCTGTATACTTGTGCTAGGGTCCACCCTCGGCTTATACACGAGTCAATAGATTTTCCCAGGTTTTGGGGGCAAAAGTAGGGGGTCGGCTTATACACGGGTCGGCTTATACACGAGTATATACGGTATGTTCCTTATTTCTTTAAGGGCTAAGTGTTGAAAAGTCTCCAAATGAGAACCTTTGTGGTGTAGGGGATAATATTTACTTTTATTCTTGGGAGCTATATGTACAAATTTATCCTCCAGATGTTGACTCAAATTCACTTTTTTTTCTCTTTTTATTTGTTCATTAGACTCTATTCCTTTCATCTTCTCAATTAGGAAGTGTCTTTGTATTGTAAGTTTCCTTACATATTCATTAAAATCAATATATAGGGTAAGGGGATCTAGTTTAGACTTAAGACAGAAAGTTAATCCTCGCTTAAGTAAATTAATTTCATCTTGTGATAGCGCTATTCCTGATATATTGAAAACACCATCATCTTTACCTCCATTCATTTTGCCCCTTTTTTCCTCACTACTGGATGCTTGTCCTTCACTGATTTTAAATGAGTCTAGTCCACTTTGGTTTTTTCTTTTTTATTGTTTTTTCTAAATCCGAGGAAGGTGTGGATAGAAGAGATACCTCCTCCTCTACAACCCCTCCCTCTCTTTTTCTTTTTGCTTTTCTGCAAGAAGCCGTCTGAAAAAAATGTGTAATTTTCAAATTTCCTGTATCTAATCCCTTTTTAGTGCTGTTCTTTTTCTTATTATCCTCTACATCTATATTAGTGTTAATTATTGTGTCCTCTATCTGCAATGTGGAACTCTTTGATGAATCTAGTGAATTATTTAATGTATAGCTTTCCCCTTTGTTATATGTGTTTGGTGAATTCGGGAGCTCTTGATAAAAAGTGTCATCCAGGTTATTAGTATGATTATATGTAGGTGACTGAGTGTAATCGTGTACAGTGAATAAATCAAAAGAAGTGTTAACACTATTATTATTACTCTTATTTTTGTGATTGATCTTGGTGGTATTTATTTTATCTACTTGTGTTCCCATATTTATTTCTGTGCTGAAAAAATCTATTAATGGTGTATCGTTAGTTTCTATGGTCTTACTATTTAAAAGGCTATCACTTTCTCCAATCTTCTTATTGTTTATATTTCTGTCTTGAATTACTAAGGGGCTTTTTAAGGAATTTTTTGAGGATTTTTTAGTAGCCGTTTTTCTCTTGCTGGCAATGTTCTCTTCTTCCTGAATGCTCTCTACTATGCTTCTCTTTTTATTTCCTTTTTCCTCGTTTAATCTTGT
Organism: Allobates femoralis; assembly: GCA_033576535.1. Taxonomy (NCBI): domain Eukaryota; kingdom Metazoa; phylum Chordata; class Amphibia; order Anura; family Aromobatidae; genus Allobates; species Allobates femoralis. Next base: position 54,498 of record JARQOC010000621.1, on the reverse strand, counting down.
TTTTTTGTTTTTAGTTTTATTCTTATTGTTATTTTTATTATTATTATCTTTCTCCACTGGATGATTACTGTCTATTTTCCCCCCATTTAATAAGGTTTTTTTGTGTTTCTCATATTGATTTCTCTGCTCTACTGTTTTCAGGATCCTATTATGTTCTGAATCCTCACTGAAATTGATCATGTTTTTGTTTTTATTTTTATCATTATTCATGTTTTTCTGTTCTGGTTCTTTGTCCACAAGTGTGTTTTTGTCAGTGGATATATTTTCATTTGTTTCTTTATCAGTACATAGGGGTAAATTAGATGATTTTATTTCCTCCCTTTTCTTCTTATTCGATTTATCATCTATTAGGATCTCACTTTCAGCATTTATTGTGTTTGTGCTGTTCACTTCCATGGGTTCTATTGTGTCTGTGATTATATTCTTTTTGTCCCGTAAAAATTTATTGATTTTCTTATTAATGATTTCTTCTTCTAGTTTGATTAATCTGATTTTCAGTTTTGCATTATTTACAATGAAATCCTGACTTAGTGTAAACTGATCTATTCCTGAACATATTTTGATCATCTCATGTAACGCCTGTTCAGCTATTTTTAGACGTTTTTGTAAAAGGATCCTCATCATTCCCATTGAGCATTCAACCACATAATCCTCCCAAATTTTGGTATATTCCTCATCATTAGGGTATGCAGATTTCTGGGGAATTTTTAAACCTTTGGGTATTATCCTATCAGATATGTATTTCTTAAGGAACATTGCATCAATGTGATTTAATATTTCAATTTTGCACTTATTCTCATAATTATAAAAAATTGACATCATTTGTTTCCTCTCCTCATCTTTTAGTTTTTTGCTAGGATTTGTATAATCTCTCATATCTATATTCACATTTTCCCCCAAAGATTCTAATATCTTATATTCCCTATGGCTTTCTCTATTTTTCACATAAAAATCCATTATTTCCCAGTTTCTGCAATACAATGTTGTTATAATTTCACAGTGTAGTTTAAATAAAAAAAAAAAACAGACTGGATTAATTAGTTCACTGATGTTAATTGTCTTCTGGTCCGTGTGTGTTGATTCTGGTAGTAATGTTCAATCAGTCTCAGGCTTGTATCAAACAATCACAGAAGGCTGCAGTAGCTTATATCGCTCGCTCAACTCGGTGCATGAAATGACAAAGGAAGTAATATTGTTGCGCCACTCTGTAATTGTCATCGGAAGCAGGTTATTTGAATGGGAACCTCACCTGTGCTTGTTGTGCTGTCTGCACAACAAGAAATAGTGCATGGATGTTTATCTCCCTGTGTCCTCGGCTAATGAGCGGCTGTGGATGATGAAGATTTTGCTGCGTCCTTAATCCCAGCACCTCACATGTGAGTCGTCACGTGGTGGGTCCGTGGGCGTGTTCAGGACGTCATCCAAGGTCCTGTTGCCCGGAGCTGCTCCATACCTCACTCCGCGTAGCGGAGGAACAAATGTATTTCAAAAGAGTAATAGGTATTTGTGTGAGCGCTGGGGAATCAACCGGCACCAAGGCTGTTATGAATAGTTACCTCTCGGCTTTATTTGTACAATAAAAAGGCAGGGTCCTTTAGGCCACAACGCGTTTCTACGCTCTCCAAGCGTCTTCCTCAAGTGGAATTAAGGACCCATATGACATTTCTCTTTATATAGTGAACATACACCAATTAACAACAGGGGGAGGGGAATGGCAAAACATGAGGGAACATCTAAAAACATGACAGGAGCATATGAAAAACTGGAATGAACTGCATAAGATATTGTTTGCCACAATTTAAATGTATGTACATATGGCATATATCATACTCCTCTTTCCTCTCTTTTCTTGTATATATTAAAAACATATAAAAATACATCTAAAAATGCATATAAAAATACATAAAAATAAACATTAGCGGAGGTATTATAAAAGTCAATTGCATTAAAATAACAATTACAATAATATAAAAAATAAATAAATAAATAAATATCCGTGGCCATCGCACAGTCCCCCCTAGGTAGTAAGTACATTAAATTCTACAGGAGATTTATTGATGACTTATTGATTATATGGTCAGGGAGTGAGGAGGAGGCTAATACTTTTGTAAACACTTTGAATATGAACCAATGGGGCCTAAAGTTCACTATGAACTATTCAAAGGAACGCATCCAATTTTTAGACCTCATGATCAAAATAAATGAGGAAGGCCTCTTAAGTACATCCACATTTTTTAACAATGTGGATGTCAATAGTTATCTTAAATTCGATAGTAGCCATCTTCCATCTTGGGTGAGGAATATACCTTATGGACAGTATCTTAGGATACGAAAAAAATGCACATACGATGAGGATTTCAAAAGGGAAGCGGATATATTAAAAACTAGATTTAAGGAAAAAGGGTATCCAAACAAATTATTAGTTGATGCTTTCAACAAAACTAAGAATTATACTCAAAAAGGATACATGGAAAAGATTGAGGAGTGGAATAATTCACAAAAATTTGGAAAAAAAGAATGGACAGAAACCAAATACAATAGTGTACTAATAACTACCTACAATAAATCATACAAAAATATTCATAAGTTATTGGAAAAAAACTGGTTTATCCTACAGGGAGACCCAATCCTTTCAAAAATTCTTCCCAAGAAACCAAAAGTAATCTTCCGCAGGGGAAAAAATCTTCAAAATATATTGGCCTCAAGTAAAATCAGAAGTATAGGATTAAATACAACGGAAAATTATAACATCATTAATACAAGTAAAACTAAGGGCTGTTATAGATGCGAATCACTTAGATGCAAATGTTGCAAAAATATGGTCCATAAGGCCAAGACTTTTAAATCAAATACTACAGGTGAAGTGTTTGAAATCAAACAAAGGTTAGATTGCTCTTCTAATTTTGTCATCTATATGATTGAATGTACATGCGGGTACCAATATGTGGGGAGAACTACCCAGAGCATGAGATCTAGATTGAATAAACATAGGTTTAACATCAAAACAGGTTTTATAAAACATAGTGTATCATTTTTTACAAACACAAATTCAAATTGGTAATAATAGATAGAATAGGAGAGAATATATTAGACAGAATCAGCAGCCTGAATAGAAGAGAATCTTACTGGATTTTTAGAATAGGTACTTTAATACCAGAAGGTTTGAACATTTCACTAGAGAATAATATATAATATATAACATGTAGCATATAAATTATAATAGTATCATGTGCTAACAAAAATCTTTTAGCTTCATATATGTTTTTAAATTGTGTTTTTTAATTATTATTATTATTTTTATTTATATTATAATTTTTTTTTTTTTATAATATTTATAATTTTTTTATATTACTTTATTTTTATTATTTTATTTTTTATATTTTTATATATTTTTTTTTTATATTATTGTAATTGTTATTTTAATGCAATTGACTTTTATAATACCTCCGCTAATGTTTATTTTTATGTATTTTTATATGCATTTTTTGTACATACATTTAAATTGTGGCAAACAATATCTTATGCAGTTCATTCCAGTTTTTCATATGCTCCTGTCATGTTTTTAGATGTTCCCTCATGTTTTGCCATTCCCCCTCCCCCTGTTGTTAATTGGTGTATGTTCACTATATAAAGAGAAATGTCATATGGGTCCTTAATTCCACTTGAGGAAGACGCTTGGAGAGCGTAGAAACGCGTTGTGGCCTAAAGGACCCTGCCTTTTTATTGTACAAATAAAGCAGAGAGGTAACTATTCATAGGTAATAGCCTTGTGCCGGTTGATTCCCCAGCGCTCACACAAATACCTATTACTCTTTTTGAAATACATTAGTTCCTCCGCTACGCGGAGTGAGGTATGGAGCAGCTCTGGGCAACAGGACCTTGGATGACGTCCTGAACACGCCCACGGACCCACCACGTGACGACTCACATGTGAGGTGCTGGGATTAAGGACGTAGCAAAATCTTCATCATCTACAGCCGCTCATTAGCCGAGGACACAGGGAGATAAACATCCATGCACTATTTCTTGTTGTGCAGACAGCAAAACAAGCACAGGTGAGGTTCCCATTCAAATAACCTGCTTCCGATGACAATTACAGAGTGGCGCAACAATATTACTTCCTTTGTCAAAAATAGCAGGGGAATTTTCAAGGTGATAATTTTGTTCAGCCTCCAAGGTTGGAAGAAATTTCCAAATGGTCCCCAGCAGGTAAAAGGTTCTCGACCCATGCACTACATCATCACAGACATAGATACTATCACATATCAAAGCTTGGTTAATGGCATATTTAAATACAATGAGGGGAATGACGAGTTGGCAAACACCCACCAGTCTCCACTGCCATATTGGGATAATGCCACAGTTTCATTATCAGATGATCTGTATGGTGATGGTCCATATGGTACTGTTAATGTGTGATTAATGAGGACATGGTGCAGAAGTGGAGTTTTCCAAGAGTGGCGATGGGACTGTGGAAGCTGCAAGGAGTGGAGGCAGGGCTGGGGCGGAGTCTCAAGGGGGCCACAAAATTTTGCCAGTACAGTATGGGGCTTTGAAATTTCTAGTGGCAACCCTGGAACCTATACCAGTGTCCACCCTGCCTGTGACTCTGAGCTCCGTACCTGCAGTGCTGACCCCTAGGATCAGGTGCTGCAGTTCAGGGACTGAACGGGAGTGGTACCTATTGTTTATGAGTAGCCAACTTTAACCTCACCATCAGAGGCTCAAGTGAATACCCGGTAGGCACTTAGTCACGTCCCTCCACGATTGTCCCGGTTTGTGGTGCATGACACTTCTTACTTTGGAATTTGCTGGTATAATTCGCCATTCATTGTTCCATCAATGATGGGAAGCTGGCATGGCCCAAATGTAGCATAACAGACCCAAACAATTATACTACCACGACCGTGTTTCACTGATGGTAGAAGATTTTTATCCTGCAATACGGAGTTTTTCTTTCCCAAACCTATTGCTTCTCATTTACACCAATAGGTTCTATTTTTACCTCATCCCTCCATAAAATATTGTTTCAATTAGACTTCTGGCTTGATGATTTTTACCGAACTGCAGTCATGCAGAAATGTTCTGTCTGAAGAGCAGTGGCTTTCTCTTTACCTTGCACTCCATTATTGTTCAGAGTCCTCTTGATAGTGAACTCATAACTAATGTGTGAGAAGCCTTTAGTTGCTTAGAAGTTATCATGGGTTCATTTATGACCTTGCGGATTGTTCTAAATCTTGCCCTTGGAGTGATTTTCGTTGGTCAATCAATACTGGGGTGGGTTGTAATCATCTTGAATTTACTCCATTTGTACACAATCTGTCTGACCTAGAGATAGTTTTATATCCATTTTCCAGCATAATGAACATCAAATGTTCTTTTACTGAGGCCATTGGCAGTGTGCTTTGTTCGTGTAATGATACACTTCCATTAATATAGGTTATGAAAATCTGACTTTAGGTACCGTTACACGGTACAATATCGTGAACGATATCACTGAAACATCACGGGTTTGGAGTCATTGAAATGACATCGTTAGGACGTCGTTTCGTGTAACACTGAGATACGACTATGATAAGTCGTTGGATCATTGATCGCAAATTGGAGAACATGTTCTCAAATCAGACAATCCACGATCAGCCAACCTGCAGCTTTGTGCTGGATGACACCGCGATAATGATGTCGTTCACGACTGCACCCATTCACATCAATGAACAAGTATCGTTCGCTGGGTTGTGCGAACGATAGCTGCTCGCTGTATCGTTGGTGCGTCATCCACGATAAATAAACGTGTGACATCTCACCAATAAAGTCAAAACGATGTCCTAACGACCACGCTCCCGAGATCGTTAGTGAGATCGTTTCAACATTGAAGCGTGTAACGGTACCTTTTGACAGATCCCGGATCTTACAATAAAAAGGTTACCCACTCACAGCTGATTGTTATGCCATTGATTGAAAACACCAGACTCTGATTTCACTTTCACTAATCCTAAAGTATCACGTACTCTAACCTTTCACAGAAGTGATATTGGATCATTTTCTGTATTTAAAATAACACAAAGTCTTATATTTTTGACTCATTTGTTTTATTTTATTCTCTTTATTCACGTTTAGATTTTGTGTGAAAAGCTGATATAGTTTCAGGTCAAATTTCTGCAGAATTATGGGAAACTATGACAGGTTAAACGCCTTCTTTACATGCTCGTATACAGTTTAGCAGTACACATGGGATCAACAACCATTTAAAAAAATCATCCAAACTTTACTTTCAACATAAAAAGGTTTTTTTCGGTATGTAGCAAATAAATATACTATTTTTAAGTGACAAACTGTATTGTAAGTATTAGCAAGCTATTCTAAATGTTTATACCACAGATTCACTACATGAGTGTCTCACTGAATATAAAGCTGGAACATTACTCACATGCCTACGCCCAAGGCTCATCCACACATACTAGTAATACTAGTAATAGATTACAAAAATGCAATGTACTATTTCCTATGGAAAGGCAGCTATGCTATAGTCCCAAAGAGCATGGTGTCATATTTAATGGTGCATGATGCCCAATGATGTAAGGCCCCTGGCTGTGCCAAAATGGTAAATTATCAGTATTTTACTGTTATAAGGTAGGTTCAGTGTTCATAGTGGAAATGAAAGCTTCCAGATTATGGTAGGATATGCGTTGTGGAATCCATCTGTTGGTTTGCTCCTCTGAGGCTAATTTCACACCCGCGTGTTCACCGCAGGCTGAAAACGGGAGCATCTGCATGTGGCTGTGCGTCTGGGAACCCACGCAACCGCAGCTGCCGGATGCCTGATCCGGCCGGGAGGAGGGTGGGTTAAAATTTAATAAAATATATTGTGGACATGCTAATAATATGGGGGCACCTGGGGAGGGGTTGTAGGAATGGTTTAAAACCACTACTTTATTACTATCTCTGTGTGAAGTCCCCTCAGCTTTTGCCGGCAGAGCGGAGACCTATGCCCAGAACTGGCAAATGCGGTGTACGAGTGCAATCTACACCAGGTCTATGCGTAGAGAACTTTCAGAATTGTCGTGGATCGCGCTTCTACACCCCATTTGACAGTTCTGTGTGTAAGGTAAGTCTGCTGTCAAAAGCTGACGGGACTTCAAACAGTGATAGTAATAAAGTGGTAGCTCTAAACCACTCCTGCAGCCCCTCCCCACGTGCCCACATGTTATTAGCATGTCCACAATAAATTTTATTAACAATAACATAGGGTATGGTATACTGATGTCAACGCATGTGCCTGTGGCCCTATTTTAAGTATAGGGACACAGGTCTGATCAGGAGGTTTCAGGATGAAACCACCCTTATACCACCACCACTATGTTAATGTTACTGTACATTAGCATTATGCTTTTACATGAATTGGATGATACTGTAATATGTAAAATAATAAGTAAAAAGTTAAACAGTCCAGGCTATAGCTATATAAATACAGTGGAGAAAATAATTATTTGATCCCTTGCTGATTTTGTAAGTTTGCCCACTGACAAAGACATGAACAGTCTTTGGGTAGGTTAAGGGTTGGTCAATTTTAACAGTGAGAGATAGAATATGAAAAATAAAATCCAGAAAATCACATTGTCTAAATTAGGCTAGGGTCACAGTTGCATTTTTCACAAGCGTTTTTGGAGACCTACGTTTTCAAAAACGCTTGTAAAAAACGCACCCATAGGCCCCCATGTTAAAAAACGCATGCCCTAATAGCAAAAACGCATGTGTGACAGTACCATGCGTTTTTGGAAATGCGTTTTTTAATATGGGGCCTTATGGGAAACGCATGCAAAAACGCATGTACAATTAGTACCATCCAAAAACGCATGCGTTTTTTTAACATGGGCTCCTATGGAAAACGCATGCGTTTTTGAATGGCACTAAATGGTACTAATTGTACATGCGTTTTTGCATGCGTTTTCCATAGGGGCCCATGTTATAAAAACGCACCAAAAAATAGTACATGTACCATTTTTTGGTGCGAATTTAAAAACGCAGCCAAAAGCGCAGGGAGCCATCACACACCTTCAAAAACGCATGCAGAAATGGAAAAATGCATGCAAAAATGCACGAGTCACTAAAAAAACTCATGCCAACTGTGACCCCAGCCTTATATAGATGTATTTGCATTTTGAAGAGAGAAATAAGTATTTGGTCCCCTACCAACCATTATGGTGGGTTTACACGCTAGTATATCGTAAACGATATCCTTGGAACGATCACGTGACCGTTCCGACATCGTTAGTGCGCTGTCACACACAAGGATATCGTTTATGATATCCTATGCAGCAGCGCAACTATTAAATAGTAGAGGAAGGAGTGAGCGATGTATTAAAGCGGCAGGAATAGGAGCTTTTTGAACGATATCATTCAAAAAGGTGTCACACTGAACGATGTAGCTTCCTGAAGCAGTGTTAATTGGACGACGAACGATAGATTTGAGGTCAGGATCTCAAATCTAGGATGAACGATCCAACGATCTTTTCATCCTATATCGTTCGTTTACACGCAACGACGCCCGAACGATATCTTTTCAACGATCACAAATCTGTGATGTTTCAAGGATATTGTTCAGGATATCCTAGTGTGTAAACCCACCATTAGGAATTCTGGCTCCTACAGTCCAGTTAGATGCTCTTAATCAACTCGTTACCTGCATTAAGGACAGCTGTTCTCAATTGTCACCTGTATAAAAGACCAGTCCACACACTCAGATAATCAATCAGACTCTAACCTCTACAACATGGGCAAGACCAAAGAGCTTTCTAAAGATGTCAGGGAAAGGATTCTAGACCTGCACAAGGCTGGAATGGGCTACAAACCATAAGTAAGACGCTGGGTGAGAAGGAGACAAGTGTTGGTTCAATAGTATGAAAATGGAAGAAATACAAAATGAGTGTCCATTGACATTGATCTGGGGTCCATGCAAAATCTCACCTTGTGGGGTACCTAGGATAATGAGAAAGATGAAAGATCAGCCCAAAACTACACGGGGAAACTTGTTAATGATCTCAAGGCCGCTGGGATTGTTGTCACCAAGAAAACCATTGGTAACACATTACACCGTAAATGGATTATAATCCTGCAGTGCCCGCAAAGTCCCACTGCTCAAGAAGGCACATGTACAGACCCATCTGAAGATTGCCAATGAGCATCTTGGTGCTTCTGAGAGTTATTGGGAGTAGGTGCTGTGGTCAGATGAGACAAAAATGTAGCCCTTTGGAATTAACTCCACTCACCATGTTTGGAGGAAGATAAATGCTGCCTATGACCCAAAGAACACCATCCTCACAGTCAAGCATGGTGGTGGAAACATTATGTTTTGGGGATATTTCTCTGCTAAGGTCACAGGACTACTTCACTGCATAAATGGGACAATGGATGGAGCCATGTAGCATAAAATACTAAGTGTTAACACTCTTTCCCTCTACCAGGAAATTAAAAATGGGTCGTGGATGGGTCTTTGAGTATGACAATGACCCAAAATATACACTCAAGGCAACAAAGGAGTGGCTCAATAAAAAGCACAATAAGGTCATAGAGTGGCCTAGCCAATCTCCAGACCTTAATCCAATAGAAAACGTATGGAGGGAGCTGATGTTCTGACTTGCCAAGCAACAGCCTCAAAATCCTAATAATTTAGAGATGATCTGCAAAGAGGAGTGAGCCAAAATTCCTCCTGACATGTGCGCAAACCTCATTATCAACTGCAAGAAATGTCTGACTGCTGTGCTTGCCAACAAGGGTTTTGCCACCAACTATTAAGTCTTGTTTGCCAGATGGATCAAATAATTATTTCTCTGTGCAAAATGCAAATAACTTTATAAATTTTAGATAATGTGATTTTCTGGATTTTATTTTTGATATTCTATCTCTCACTGTTAAAATTAACCTACCCTTAAAATTATTGACAGTTCATGTATTTGTCAGTGGGCAAACTTACAAAATCAGCAAGGGATCAAATAATTATTTCCCCCACTGTATACACAGTGAATAGAGGCACTATTGCTGCACCTGGCGCATGCACAGGTACAGAAGGGTAAGCACATTCCTTCAATGTGCATGCTCAGGATAGTTCTAATTTATTTTTTTTTATGACGCTAAAGCTTGCAAAGGCCCCAGTTATGCAGTGGTATTGTTTAGAGGAATTAAACCAACTGAAAGGGTCTTTAAAAGGGGTCTTTTCAGAAGTCTTAGCTTGGTACTTTGGTATGGTATTTATTATGAACATAATATTTGGCAATATTATAAGTAAGGTAGGCCAATGAGAACAGATGTATTCTAAGACAACACAAATCTGGATTACATAGAAAGGATATTACACATAGTTTACTACAGTCGTTAATGGAATTGTTCATGGATGAGGGTCGCAAGTATCCTGGGATGACCTTACTGGAAAGCTAATAGAAGCCTACTACTCACTACATTTCAGATCCTATACGGTATACTACTTACATGGAACAGTAATTCAAGTGAGATTTTTCGTGCAATGTGCTTTGAAAAATAAGTCATAGCTGACCATCTGGTAATTAGGGGAGTAAAATAAAGCAGTGGCCAGCCTGTATACTGGCCATAAATGACCACCTTGAGCATTCAGTAGAGCACCAACATTCACATTTTCTACATGTTCAATAATCTCCTTGAAAATACGCAACGATGAGCAATTTGTGTAGCCCAAAGTGAAATCATGTTATGTAATCCCACTACATTCTGATAAATGTTCACAGCTTGACTGCCATGGAAAGAAAAGATTCTGTTCCTTTATGTGCAGCAGAAATAGGAAGATGTATAAGTTACAGCATGGACCTGTACCATCTGCTCGAGTACAGGAATGTCTCTAAAAGCAGCAAATATCCATATACACAAATGCTATCATTTCCCCATCTGGCCACATTTGCTGAGATTGTTAGCAGTACAGAGACATCCGGCTCCTGCGCATAGCTTCACTTATTAAGTAAGCAGGGCTTAATTCAGGCTCCTCTGTCATAATTACTATATTCTGCCATTCACCAGTCTGGTTAGATTTTTTTATTGTGTCCACTACACATAGAGCATAAAGACAATCATCAAAGGTGGCAGCCATTGTCAGCGGCCTGCCGTCCCACGTCCTCCTGTCATCCTGGTCGTGAAAGGCCTGCCGCACTGCCTGTATCATTTTAATTGTCCCTATCAGGTACGGGGAGGGAATGTCGCTAAAAGCCTTTTCCGGCAAGAGGGAATTGCTGACAGGTGTGGAGTCTTTTAAAAGCAATTCTCGCTCATCGCAGTTGTTTTGCTGTCCAAAGAGATCTGTCCCCTTTACGATTAGTCTTCCAAACGATCCAACCACTATGACATCTTGTTTAAACTCCCCAGGGACATTGAAGTTGAGGGTAACAGTACAGCACACTTCACCTTCAAGAACCATCTGAAATGTGCAGAAGTCATCGCTGGTTATCTGTCGGATTCCTTTGATGTGGTCTGTCTGCTTTACAAAGGTCTTCAGAAGTCCATGGACCTTCACTGCTTTCTGGTTGGTTAGGAAAGTTAAGAGGTCGATTATGTAGCTGCCAACTGAATGCAGCCCCCCACCACCCATGAGATCATCACAGCTCCAGTTATATTTCTTTCCCAGTAGGCTTCCACTGTGGACCTGGACCTCACACACCTGAAGTTCTCCAACATATCCTTCCTGAATCAGCTGCTTCATCTTCCCAAAAGCTGGCAGAAATCTTAAGACATTTCCCATGATGCTCATAAGCTTGGGATAATAGTGAGCGGCCGACATCATTCGAAATGCATCAAGAGGTGTTGCTGTTCTGTCACAGATGACATTCTTACCGATGCCTGCAGGAGAATAAGAAAATCATTAGATGTGTACAATAATAGTACATCATATCTTACACAAGAAGGACATGATAATTGTTATATCTGTGCCAAATAAATACTATTTTAGATCTTTCCTTCTGAGTGCGGACATATTGCAATGAAGTACAGAATTCCAGTATATAGTTCACTAGAAAAAAACATAGGTTTACCCACGTTTATTAGAGACAATATTACAAATGTTTTGTTGCCGTAATATATGGTATATTGTGCATGGGAAAGCCAATCAAGCAGTCCAATAGAAATGACTTTTTACACATTCAAAGCCAGCTCTAGTCTTAGTGTGCCGTCACACCTGGCGACGGCACCGGAGATGTCGGTGGCGACGGGCGGGAGCGTGCACGCTTTTGGCACCTCGCCAGTGTCGCCGCTCCCCGTTTACACGGGGAGACACCTCCGGCAATGCCCCGGCAAGCTGACAGGCACCTCAGCGGCGATGCAGTAAAATGGGAACCTATGGCTCCCATCGCCTGTCAGGTCGCCGGCGGCCGTTTACATGGGGCGATGTGGACAGATCGTCCGCCTGGTTTCACATCACTGATGTGAAACCAGGCGCGCACTCAGAGGCGCCGACATCGTCCCTTTACATTAGGTGACGCAGGGGCGATATCGCGCCGATAGGCCACGCCCCTACATCGCCTAAGACATTGGCGGTGCCGTCGCGAGGTGTGACGCCACTCTTAGGATGAGTAATTAAGATCAAATTGTGGGGGACCAACAATCAGCAAGAGTTTTCAGCTATTGGTGCTGTGTGTCAAACCCACAAAGACTTGATAATGATCATTTTTGCAAAGAATAAGGGGAACCCCTGTAATTAGATATTGTTTTTTTCACTGACTTTGGTTCTGTCTCCATATCTATGCAGTCTGGTACCATATCTATGTATTCAGCTTGGTTCTTTTACTGTATTTATGGAATAAGTTTGTGATTTGTTATTGCATCTATAGAAAGATTGTTTTGGGTACAGTATTGGCTCTTTCACCATATGTACTAAGCTTGGACCATGCAGTAAGTTTTCTTCTGTCACAATATCTATGCAATGAGATTAGTTGTTAGGGAATGTTCACACGCCAAGTATTTGGTGCAGACTTGTTCTACACCAAATCTGCATCTTATAGCAAAAAAATGCTCCAAAGACACAATGCGTTTTTGGTGTCTTTTTGACGTGTTTTTTTCATAATGAACTCAATGTATCTATGTAGTAAGAGTGGTTCATTACAATATCTATGCAACAGTTCTATTTTCATACCTATATATTAAGCTTGGTTTTGGCTACTAATCTATGTAGCAAACCTGGTTCTGTTAAGCCTTGTGCCCACGCTTAGCAAGTGATGCAGAATTTTCTGCACCAAATGCAGCAAAAACGTATTCATCTTTGCTGTGTAATTGCTGCTTTTTTGGTGCAGAAAATTCTGCATCTGTTCTGAATAATCAGGCCCATTCCTATACTGGAAGAAGACTGCAAGCTAAAGGATCTGGGACGATGCCATGAACATGAAAAATGCACAGCAAATGCGCCAGCGTGGGCACAGGGCCTTACCGTATCTGTATAGTAAGCTTGGGTCTCTTACAACATTTCTATATAATGTATTATTGACTCTTTGAACACTATTCATGGTAAATTTGTATATGCATTATGTACAATGTATACTATATACTAGCAATAGACTTTGATTGCTGATGTTACAAGAGACAGGCAACTGCGATAGTTATAATATAAAAATATTGAGGACATCAAACTGCTGCATCTACAGCTAATGCAAAACAAATGCCAATTTAGTAATAAGTCCTGGTTCCATTAAAGGGGGACTCCAGTGAGAGAAAACTTTTTAGTACAGTTCCTGCCCTACTACATGATGAAGCAGAGCTGTACACTATAGTTCTAAGATCTATAGATCTCTTATAAATTGATAAAATCATACCTGCTCCTTTGATCTCCCCCCTCCCTCATGGAACCCTAGATTTCTGCATGTCAGCTTCATCTAGGAGAAGAGAAGAGGAGGAGGGTTGGGGCCGTGGATGCTGTGATCTGCAGGATCATCCTACATTCCGGCCCCCTCACATTTCTGTATAGGGAGGGGGCATGGCCGCCAGCCGTATACTCACACATACAATCCAGCCCCTGATATACCATCCTATGTGACAGGAGAAGTCCAGACTTCAAATAACAATCATGTCACCAAGCAGATAGAAATACATGCTGTGATCCTCTGCTGTATAATGATGCATAATGTGTACTGTTATTGTGAGTCTGGGAGCAAAGGCAAATCATTACATTGATCAATTCAGTTCTGCATGGTCTCCCCTTCCCTATAGGAACATGGTATCTTCTTATATCTCCATCATTCAATGGATCATCATCATAATCACTCCTCACTGGAATGTAGGATGATCCTGCAGATCCCAGCATCCATGTTCCTGACACACCTCCTGCTCTTTGCTCTTACATGAAGTTCTCATGCTAAAAATTCTGGGTTCCCTGAGGTGGGGCAGAGCTGAGGAGCAGATATGAATTTATTGATTTATAAGAGATCTATAGATCCTAGAACTGTAGTGTACAGCTTTGCTTCATCATGTAGGAGGGCAGGGACTGTACTAAAATGTTTTCTCATAGGAGTTCCCCTTTAAACGATTGAGCTGTTTCTAACAATTGTATCCTTCATCTAGGATTACATGTATGATCCTGAAATAAAATTACAAAGCCCTCGCGGCCAGCGTCCTCTATCCTACTGTACCTGTGTGCCTTATATTGCCCATGTTTATTGTACTTGTCTATTATACCCTCTACATATGTAAAGTGCCATGGAATTAATGGAGCTACAATAATAAATAATAATAATCAGCAGCCATATCTTTACGGCTAACAAATTTTAACCCCTCTTGGTAGGCAAAGGTTAAAAGGTTAAAAATGGGCGGCTACTGATGGCCAAGCACTGTGTACGTGACCCCAGGATAAAATATGACAGCCAGTAACTGCTTCAGTTTTATATAGAAACATTGTCCCAAGTTACATAATACGCTGTATGAATTATGCGCAATAAGAAAACACATTTCCATGTGTAGGGTAATCTCAGATGCAACAGCAACGGCTTGTCACTCATTTTTGAGAATATTGAAAAAAAAAGAAGTCTGCTTTACAAGCTGCCACTGGCACTCCAGATCAGGAAGCTGTCAGGGCATGATGGGAGATGTAGTTTCACTCCGGCTGAAGTGCCGTAGGATGCTATACTGTTAACTTGAAATAAGCAAATAAATGAGCATCACCCCAATCCAGTTTTCACATCAATATTACAAGGCTACTGGACACAAGTGCTTTGAACCTCCTCCTACTGTCACGCTGGGAGCGGGAGAGACACTCAGCGTAGGACAACGACGGGGGGGGGGAAAGGAGTCCCTAAAGCTATGGGCACAAGAGGGAGAGGGTGACCCCTAGTCTTACTGGGGCTGACCCTGTCTGCCCTGACGTCCCTATACAGTTTCCTCAACTGTCGCCGACCACGAACCTCGTCCCTCTCTGATCCTAGCACTACCTTATCTAAGGATCAGATGGAGAGGTTCACTAGACCCCTCCACTAACAACTAAAGACAAACACAAGGAAAAACAGACAATGGGGAAAGAAAACACTTATCTTGCAGCAGAGCACAGCAACCTCCACAACCTCAGCTTCTGCTGGAGCAAGGATACTGAGTGCACAAGGAAATATCACCTGCACCGAGGGAGGGCAATGAAACTCCTTATAAAGGTGGGAAGAACCTGCTGGGTCCTAGTGACCCAGAATACTGGTGTAGAAACCAGACCGAGCACAAGACCTTCCCAGCCGTCTCCCCATGATAGGGAGATCTTATCATACCTTCTCTCTATCTACACAGAAGGTAAATGCCCCTGAAAGACGGACCGTCCTCAAACATTATGGCTGATTGGCCAAACGCTGGGACCGTCTGCGCGTGGCCTCTACCCTGTCATCCGTGCCACCCGTGACAGTACCCCCCCGTCCACGAGTGGCCCCTGGACACTCAGGACCAGGCTTATCCGGATGGGAACGGTGAAAAGCGCGGACCAGCCTAGCGGCGGAAACTTCCGACGCCGGCACCCACATCCTCTCCTCAGGACCGTATCCCCTCCAGTGCACCAAATACTGAAGAGAACGGCGCAACCTGCGAGAATCAACCACCTTTGAGATCTCAAATTCCAAATTCCCCGCCACGCAGATGGGCTCCGGGGGCAAAGGAGACGGGTTAGATGACGGCACATACGGTTTGAGGAGCGACCTATGAAATACATTGTGGATCTTAAGAGCGGGAGGTAACGCAAGACGAAACGCCACGGGATTGATAACGGCGGTTATCTGATAAGGGCCAATAAACCTGGGCCCCAACTTCCAAGAGGGCACCTTCAACTTCACATTCTTGGTAGACAACCACACGTAGTCATTCACACACAGGTCCGGACCTGGCGCACGCTTCCTGTCAGCCATACGTTTGTACCTGTCGCCTAAGAGCTTCAAGCTACTCTGTACCCCCCGCCAAACCGAGGAGAGGGATGAGGTAAATCGGTCCTCCTCAGGAACTCCGGAAGGACTAGTACCACTAAAAGTACCAAACTGAGGATGAAACCCATATGCACCGAAGAACGGTGACTTGCCAGTGGACTCCTGAAGACGATTATTAAGGGCAAATTCGGCCAAGGGCAGATAACTCGCCCAAGCCTCCTGATTGTCAGAGACAAAACACCTCAGATAAGTCTCCAAATTCTGATTCATACGTTCGGTCTGCCCATTAGACTGAGGATGAAAAGCAGAAGAGAAGGACAAAGCAATTCCTAAACGTGCACAAAAAGCCTTCCAAAACTTGGAGACAAACTGAGTACCACGATCAGAAACCACCTCGGAGGGAACTCCATGAAGCTTCACAATCTCACTTACAAACACCTGTGCCAGTGTCCGAGCATTAGGAAGTGCGGGCAGTGCCACAAAGCGAACCATCTTACTGAATCTATCAACCACTACCAGCACTACCGTCTTGCCTGCAGACGCCGGAAGATCGGTGATAAAATCCATTGACACATGTGTCCATGGCCTCTCAGGAATAGACAATGGCAAGAGAGAACCAGCCGGACGGGTATGCGGGACCTTAGCCCGTGCACACACACTACAGGCAGATACGAATTCCGCTACGTCCTTCCGCAACCCCGGCCACCAAAAGCGGCGAGATAAAAGATCGAAGGTGGCCCTACTGCCGGGATGCCCTGCCAACACGGAGTCGTGATGCTCCGACAGCACACTGAGACGCAAAGATGATGGCACAAAAAGTCTCCCAGAAGGACAGGAGGCAGGGGCACCCCCCTGGACCTTCAACACCTCCCCCTCCAGATCAGGGCAAAGAGCAGAAACAACCACCCCCTCCTGTAAGATGGGAACGGGACTTTCATGAGCACTACCACCCGGGAAACTACGCGACAACGCATCAGCCTTCACGTTCTCAACCCCCGGACGGTAAGTGACGGTAAAATTAAATCTCGTGAAAAACAAGGACCACCGAGCCTGCCGGGGATTGAGACGCTTGGCGGACTCAAGGTAAGACAGGTTCTTGTGGTCGGTAATAACCGTGATGGGATGGACAGCCCCCTCCAGCCAGTGACGCCATTCCTCAAAAGCCAACTTAATAGCCAACAGCTCCCTATTACCAACATCATAATTCCTCTCGGCCGACGACAACTTCTTGGAGAAGAACGCGCAGGGCACCCATCTCCCAGGCGAAGGGCCTTGCGACAATACAGCCCCCACCCCCACCTCAGACGCATCCACCTCCACAACGAAGGGCTGAGAAAGATCGGGCTGACGGAGAATAGGTGCGGAAACAAAACAACGCTTTAGGGAGGAGAAAGCCTGGCGAGCAGACTCCGACCATTCGGAAAAATCTGTCCCCTTCCTAGTCATGTCCGTAAGAGGCGTCACCAGCACCGAATAGTTCCTAATAAATTTACGGTAAAAGTTGGTAAACCCCAAAAAACGTTGCAATGCCCGTAGATTGTCCGGTTGTTCCCAGTCCAGCACCGCCCGGACTTTTTCCGGATCCATCCGAAAACCCAACGGCGACAGGAGGTACCCCAAAAAACGTACCTCCTGAACGGCGAAGACACATTTCTCGAGTTTAGCATACAGCTTATTGTCCCGTAAGACCTGTAACACCTGCTTGACATGGGACTGATGCGTCTCCATATCGGGGGAATAGATCAAGATATCATCCAAGTAAACAACCACAAATCTACCCACCAAATGATGGAATATGTCATTGACAAAGTGTTGGAAAACCGCAGGGGCATTAGTGAGCCCGAACGGCATTACGAGACTTTCAAAATGGCCGTCCGGGGTATTAAATGCCGTCTTCCATTCATCCCCCTCTCTGACCCTAATCAGGTTGTAGGCCCCCCTCAAATCCAACTTGGAGAACCATTTAGCACCCACGACCTGACTGAATAAATCAGGAATCAGAGGGAGGGGGTACGGATCACGGACAGTAATCCGATTCAACTCCCGGAAATCCAAGCAAGGACGGAGGCCCCCATCTTTTTTCTTAACAAAAAAGAAACCAGCCGCAACCGGCGAAGTTGAGGGCCTGATGTGACCCGTCTGCAGACTCTCGGAAATGAAATCCTTCATCGCCTGTCTTTCCGGACCCGATATAGTAAACATCCTAGCTTTGGGCAGTTTAGCTCCGGGAACGAGGTTGATCGGGCAATCATACACCCGATGAGGGGGCAGGTCTCGGCACCCCTTCTCTGAGAACACATCCTCATACTCCGATAGGAACGGGGGCAGAGATACAGCAGACACCACCGAAAACGAGGTAACCAAACAATTCTCAGAACAAAAATCACTCCATTCCACAATGTCCCGGGACTGCCAATCCACTACGGGATTATGTTTAATCAACCATGGCAAGCCCAGGACAATGGGAGCGGGGAGACCGTCTAGAACATAGCAAGATATCGTCTCTTGATGTTGGGATCCAACCGTCAACTTAATGTCATGTACGATATGTGTGAGACTACCTTGAGCAAGAGGTGCTGAGTCGATGGCATAGATACGGATGGGGCGAGACAATAAACAGCAGTTAAGCCCATGAGCGTCTACAAAATGAGCATCCACCATGCTGACCCCCGCACCACTATCCACAAACACAGAAATACCCTCCGTTTTGCCCTCCAGCGTCACCTCCGCACTTAGGAGGAAACGGGAAGTACAAATGGAGGATACACACACCTCTTGCTCGACCACCCCCACACCCCCCATAGTCACATAAGGTCCAGGCACCCCAGTCCGTTTAGGAGTGTAGGGACAGGCCCCAATAAAATGGTCCCCTTTCCCACAAAAAAAACAGACCCCCTTCCCCTTGCCCCGGGAGGTACCGGAGGAGAACCTCGAGGCCGCCGCTCCTCCTAGCTGCATAGGTTCCTCCGCACTCGGGAGGAACGACTCACCCTCCGCGTGACCTCCCGGTAACCAGGAATCACCACGAGAATGGCTCCCAGTAACAGGAGGTCTACCCCTCCGCTCCTGGAGGCGTCTATCCATACGAATAGCTAACGACATAGCCGCCTCCAGGGACGGAGGGGTCTCATAAACCGCCAGGGCATCCTTCAGCCTCTCCGAAAGACCCTGACAAAAGTGACTCCTGAGCGCCGGATCGTTCCACTTCGTGTCCGTAGCCCACCTGCGGAACTCAGAACAATACGATTCCGCCGACCGAGTCCCCTGGCGGAGATGGCGTAACCTGGATTCAGCCAAAGAGACACGGTCAGGGTCATCATATATGAGGCCCAGTGCGTCAAAAAATTCATCCACAGAGCGGAGACAAGTAGAGTCCTGTGGCAGAGAGAAAGCCCAGGACTGGGGATCTCCCTGCAGTAGCGACATAATAATTCCTACACGCTGCTGCTCATCACCAGTGGAATAAGGCCTAAGCCTAAAATATAATTTACAGGCCTCTTTGAACACAGTAAACTTATCTCTACCTCCTGAAAACCTGTCAGGGAGGGCAACCTTAGGTTCAGGTCTGGCCTGACCCAATGCTTGATTCCCCAAGACACCATTTTGCGGTTGCGGGCCCTGTAAAGCCGACCGAAGGTCCGCAACCTCCAAAGACAGTGACTGCAGCTGCTGGGCCAAAGCAGACACAGGATCCATAAGGAAAGGAAGAAAAATCGGTTCCTCCCCTGTCCTTCAGTTACAGTATTGGCAGGTGATAATGTCACGCTGGGAGCGGGAGAGACACTCAGCGTAGGACAACGACGGGGGGGGGGGGAATAAGGAGTCCCTAAAGCTATGGGCACAAGAGGGAGAGGGTGACCCCTAGTCTTACTGGGGCTGACCCTGTCTGCCCTGACGTCCCTATACAGTTTCCTCAACTGTCGCCGACCACGAACCTCGTCCCTCTCTGATCCTAGCACTACCTTATCTAAGGATCAGATGGAGAGGTTCACTAGACCCCTCCACTAACAACTAAAGACAAACACAAGGAAAAACAGACAATGGGGAAAGAAAACACTTATCTTGCAGCAGAGCACAGCAACCTCCACAACCTCAGCTTCTGCTGGAGCAAGGATACTGAGTGCACAAGGAAATATCACCTGCACCGAGGGAGGGCAATGAAACTCCTTATAAAGGTGGGAAGAACCTGCTGGGTCCTAGTGACCCAGAATACTGGTGTAGAAACCAGACCGAGCACAAGACCTTCCCAGCCGTCTCCCCATGATAGGGAGATCTTATCATACCTTCTCTCTATCTACACAGAAGGTAAATGCCCCTGAAAGACGGACCGTCCTCAAACATTATGGCTGATTGGCCAAACGCTGGGACCGTCTGCGCGTGGCCTCTACCCTGTCATCCGTGCCACCCGTGACACCTACCTGCTGGAATCTTTCTGATTTGTATGACTACCTTGATGTCATTATTGTGCCGTGATGCATGCATGTGGTCACACTGGGCCTGTTAATCAATGGAGATGCCAGGGATTCCTGCATTTACGATGCAGTTTCACAGGGCTTGTATTCACTTGCTAAAAAGATACTAACATAGTCACTGGGTAAGAGTCTTGTGAATGGACTCGCTAATCTCTACTGTTAATAAAGTCCCATTCACAAACCTTTCATGTTGATAGCAGCAGCGATATCTGCCTGGAAAAATTATTTTACCCTAGAAAGCCATTTTGCACTGCTCCCTATTAGAACTATCTCCAATTAGTGATGGGCGAACCTAGTTCGGGGTCCATACTGAACACCTAGTGTTCGGGCACAGACGACGTCGAACACAGACTTCCCTGAGAAGGGAAAGCACCAGAAATTAGAGGTTCTAATGAATACACCAATTTCTGGGGAGGCTGCTATCCTTTAGCCTGGGGAGCCCAATAACTACTGGCCTCACCACGCTGAGAACACCAGCCCCCAGTTGTCTTGGTTTTACTTTGGCTGGCAATCAAAAATAGGGCGAAGCCCTTTCATGTTTTTTTAATTATTAATTTAAATAATTGAAAAAAATCCAATGGGTTCCCCTGTATTTTTCATCGCCAGCCACTTTATCTGTGCAGAGAATCAAAAATACAGGAAAGCTCTGTCATTTTTTAAAATTATTTATTTGTGCACTACTATGATGTCAGGTTCATGGCCTATGGCAACCAACCATAGGCGCTGGCATAATGGGTGAGGGTCGCAGCAGCCAATCACAGACGCTGTCACATACAGTGTGAGTCTGTGATTGGCTGTTGGAGTAAGTACAGTTACCTGAAAGCAGCCCATACATTCTAGCATCTAATGTGCAGTGGATAACTGTCACATCGCCATTGGACTCAGTGGCTGGTGTTCCTGCCTCGGCCACTGGGAGGAGCCGGTTTCCTTCGGCTGATGGCGCCAGTGATAGGAGGGCCTTGTCCTCATATGGACCTGCTCCTGCGACGTCTGCCTCTGTCGCGGAGCGCCGCCATGTTTCTCCTTTGGGTGGTGTTGGTAGCAGAGGAGCGGGCCCTGCAGAGCTGTCTGTTAGGCGCAGCCTTCGTTCTGCTGTCAGAAGTGGGGTGGGCGGAGCCAGTCGTGCATCACCATCTGGCCTGGGTCTAGGGGCGGTCCGGATGAGATCATCAGGCTGTGGGCTCCAGCCTATGAGAGGTAGCCGTGCCCTTCAAGTACATTGGAGCCTGGCTTGCAGGCCGCCAGATATAGTTTTGGTTCCCTAAGTGATATAGTCTGTGTTTAGTTTCGTGTCTGAACTTGCCTGGATTTCTGACTCTGCCTCTGCCTATTGATTTTGTACCTCAGCTGCCCTCTTGGTTTTGCCCTTGACCTTTGCCTGGATTCTTGACTCTGCTACTGCCGGACGATTTTGTACCTTCGCTGCCCTCTCGGTTTTGACTTGGACATCTGACTTCGTTTTTCGGGTCTTGATTTTCCCTGGCGACCTCCCCGGCTCTGTTGCTCATATAGGCAACTACCCCCTGGGCTCCGCTGTAATTCCAGATCCCTGTATAGGGGTTAAGGGTCTCGGGGTTTCTCGGGGTGCTGCCTACCAGCAGCTCGGCCTCACAGCGGATGGTCGTCACAATAACCAGGAAGTTATTGAGCGGCCCCAGAAATACAAGCACGCGGACCCAGTAAGTAATCATGCTGATGATTAATCACTGCTTTGCCTATTTTTACAGCCGCCAGTCTCCCTAGCCACCATTTCATAACTTTCAAGTTCAGGTCAAGTCTGGTCCCGAAGTCTGGCCGGATCACAGTAAATGTGCAGTAATTCCAAAATTACTTACTAGTTCAATTTTTGTATATTTTAGGGAGCATTTCATATAAGGAAAAAGTGCAGCCTGGAAAGCCTGCAATACATACCAGATTCATTAAAAGGCAATATAAACTATTAATAAAAACAGACGGAAGCTGCTGGCAGGAAATCAGATCATGTGAACATAGTTCTTTCTCAGAAAGGACGTAAAGTGGTTTCCCTATAACTGTCGTTAACTAGAATCCATGTATAGACCTTTAAAAGATACCAAATTGTTTACTTGATGTTTACTTCTATCCTGGGAATTTAATACAGCTTCAGAAATGGCTAAATTGAAGAGGTTTTACAACTGTGGGAATGGTGTAAGTTTAGAAAAGGAATTATTAGGAAAAATACTTTGTCTGTTTACATTATTTTTAAATTTAACCTTGTTAATATTTTCTTTTTTTATTTCATGGTATTTTTAACAACGTTTTCCAACCAGCTTAGCTCACTTTTTCTAAGTAACATGTGCCCTTTAAGAGAGACCGTAAAAACACTGCAGTGGCACAATGCTACTTAATAAGGGCATTTCAATAACACTCCAAAGTATATATGAGATGGCCTGCATTAGAACACCTAAGGCCATGTTCACACGTTGAGTATTTGATAAGTATTTTACATCAGTATTTACAAGCTAAACCCAGGAGTGGAACAATCAGAGGAAAATTATACCGTATTTTCTGGCGTATAAGATGATTGGGCATATAAGACGACCCCCAACCTCTCCAGTTAAAATATAGAGTTTGGAATATAATCGCCATATAAGACTACCCCATCTTCTACGGTATGATCCCCACTGTGACCCACATACAGCCCTCCAAACAGTATAATGGTTCCTATATCTCTTCACACTGTATTATGGCCCCCACACCGCCCTCCATAAAGTATAAAGGCTTCCTCATAGCCCTCCAAATATTATAATGGCTTCCATATAGTATAATTGTCTCCATATATTATAATGCATCATCCATAGTCACCCATTATAATGCGCCATCATAGTCCTCCATAGTATAATGCAGCCCTGTAGTCCTCCACATATTATAATACATCCCCATAGTCCTCCATATAGTATAATGCACCCTTGATAGTCTTCCATATACTATAAACACGGAGAGGGGGATGTGCCAGTGACGGGGTGGGGGGTGAGTGACATGCAGAGGGGTGGACGTGCCAGTGTCGTGGGGAGGGGTGGAATATGGAGATTGGCATGTGGCAGCACCGTGGGGGGTAGGTGACATGGAGAATCATGCCAGTGTCAGGGTGGCAGAAACCCCCCCACAAGTGACCCCATTTTGGAAACTAGACCCCTCAAGGATGTTATCTAAGGGTATAGTGAGCATTTGGAACCTACAGCTACTTCACAGAATTTGATAACAACAGAACATATTGAACATTTTCTTTTTTTTCACACAATTTCTCACTTTTAGGGCATGTGTACAGGATCCCGAGACACTGTCCGAGACGTCTCATCTCCTGCATTTCTTTATCAAATTTTTAAAACAAATGACGTGGGGTTTCGCCATATTTTTGTTGACAGCCAGGTACAGCAGGCAGATACGGACTGCCACCAACCCCAGCTGCATAGTTTTACCGGGCTGGAAACCAAAAATACAGGGAAGCCCTTTTTTAAATTATTTCATGAAATAATTAAAAAAAACAACAACGTGGAGCTTAGCTTTATTTTTGGTCCAGCCAGGTACAACTAGGCAGCTGGGGCTGGAATCCTTAGTGTCGGGTGGCCGAAGCTTTCAGCCCCCCCTGCCGCTGTGAATTGCAGCCCGTAGCCGCCCCAGCAAATGGCGCATTCATGAAGCGCCATTTTCTGGCGCTGTATCCGACTCTTCCAGCTGCCGTGTAGCTGTGGCAAACTCGCTAATAAGGGGTTAATACTAGATTTGCATTGGTAGCTGGCACTAAGCCAGAGATTCATAATGTCAGGCCAATACTAGAGCCAGCCATTAGGAATCTCTAGTAAATAGTAAAGAATACACAAAACAGAGAGAAATATGTTTATTAGAAAAAAAAAACCCACAAACACATATTTAGACTCCAACTTTATTATTCTGTGACGTTCGACATAGTTCAGTGAGTGATCCCGCGTCGATTCTGAGTCTTATAGCCATATGCTATAAGAGCAGGCACCTTACCAGGGAAATGACATGTCATGAACTCAGTGAGTTAATTACGTCACGATCCTGGGGTCACACAGGGGTTAATTGTGATCTCATGACGATCTCCAAAACAGATCACCAAGAGATCACAATTAACCCCTGTTTGACCCCAGGACCATGATGGGTCATGAACTCAGTGAGTTCATGACAGGTCACACAATTCTGGAGTCACACAGGGGTTAATTGTGATCACTTGGTGATCTGCTTAGGAGATCATCATGAGATCACAATTAACCCCTGTGTGACCTGAGTATTGTGATGGGTCATGAGCTCCCTGAGTTCATGACAGGTCACACGATCCTGGAGTCACACAGGGATTGTGATCTATTGGTGATCTGCTTTAGAGATCATCATGATATCACAGTTAACCCCTGTGTGACTCCAGGATCATGTGACCTGTCATGAACTCAGTGAGTTCATGACCCATCACGATCCTCAGGTCACAGAGGGGTTAACTATGATCTCAATTAACCCTTGTGTAAGCGGCAAGACAGATCTCTGCAGGTGCAGGCGGCGATCCAGGAAGGAGATACGCCGGCTCGGGAAGTTGGCTCACACTGGAGCAGAGGAGCGGGGCCCAGAGGCAGGAACAGGAGGACCGGAGGTACAGGGGCTCGCACCGGGGATTGGGGACAGACCTGGGGGAATTTGGGGGACAAGAGGGGGAGAGGGCTCTGCAAACTTCATCCAATCTGGTGAGATCAGATGGAGTTTCAGAGAAGGCGGCGGCATGTGTCAGCACTGGGGTGGGGGGAGGGGGCAGAGGGACTGGAGGCTAGTGACAGTGCGAGGGACCAGGGATGCGGTGGGCTTTCCAGCCCGCAGCGGCCATTTTGGGATGCGGTCCTGTCTCTTTACCAGTAGGCGGCACCCTGCACCCGGCATATAAGACGACCCCCAACTTTTGAGAAGATTTTCATTGGTTAAAAAGTGGTCTTATACACCGGAAAATATGGTAATTGAAAGACAAAAAAAATATGCACTCTGAAATGCTAAGGCATGCATATTATGAATATAAGACTATACAACTGCAATGTAGCTAAGGAAATGTAAAAAAGGAGACGCTTATAAAGATGGCCATATCTATATCTGCCCAGTAGCCATGAGGCATGTCTCCTTACTGGGTACCTACACTAAGTCAATGCCTCTGTGTTAAAAACCTTCAATTGTATGGGTGAATAGGAACCTGCTAATAGGGAATGCAATCACCTTAAGGCTAGTGGGGGAGGGGTGCACAGTCAGAAGGTATGACCCCATAATTTAAATAAGAAAAAGCTGCAGTCAATTCTATATCTATATGAATATGATATGCATGTCTTAGCATCAGTGCTGTAAGTGAGTGCTTCTCTCGCTCACTGATGGCTGTGCTCAGTGTGCTGTCATTCTGGGGGACATTTGAGTTCACGCCTGAGGCGGCTAAGGCGTGAACTCAGATAAACGTTCGCACAACCGGGTTGTCAGTTTGAGCGTACTTGTCCCTGTCAACAGACATGTGTCTGCTCACAGAGATGAAGCAGAGCTGAAGATCTCCGCTGTGGATTACTTCGGAGGGAGGTTTTTTTGGTCATTAAAGATGGGAAACAGGGTTGTCTTGTATTTTATTTCTATAAAAAAAAATTTCTGTGTTGTATTTTTTTTATGTTCACAAAAAATTCATGGTGGCCTGGTCTAATATTGGCCTGACACCTTGAATTTTGGGCTTAGTGCTGGCTGGCAATACAAAGCTGGCATTGACCCCTTCATTATCCAGCATGCCACCGCCACCAGGGCCGCTGGAACAAGTCCTCATATGTCTATATTGACGGAAAAATAAAAAAGTTATAGCCATGAAGGAAGGGGAGGAAAAAACGAATATGAAAAATGGAACATTGCCCAGGTGTAAAGGGGTTAATATAATATGTGCTTGCCCAATGATGGATTCCCTTTACCACAGGATATATAGTCACCTTACACACATGTACAAATAGTAATACTTTATTCACGGAATGAAGATATGAATCTTGAGAAAAATGTCCAGCAGTAGAGTCTCATATAAACATTCACATAGCGACGTTGCTATTGTCCAGGTTTTGCTCTTCGTATACATTTTCTTTGCATGGCTCTGACTACCAAATAATATAATAAAGCTTAAGTGTTATCCAAACAGAGCTGCAGATCAGACATCGGCCTTGCTATCATCACCGGTTATACTGGCTTGTTTCTTAGATGATTTATTCTGTCTGCTGTCCTGCTCGGCAGAGACATATAAAATTATCTCATTATCTGAATGTCTAAATAAATGTACATTTTTAACTAAATACGACATACATTTCAGGTACAATATTGTATTTCCTATTACAAACTACAACGCAAGAGTCTATTAAAGTTGCATTCACACATTTGTAACCGTGTTGCGTTCACTAACATTGGTCTCCGTATGCCCATGCCTCCAGCATGTGTCGGCACGGACTGCGCATGTGCTGGAGGCCTCAATCTCTACCATAAAATGTTATCCCTGATTTGTTTTATCTGGGATGTAATCATGTTAATAGTACTTCAGTTAAAATAAAAACACCTGTTAGGTTTCACATTTGCGTTCTTGAAGCAGCGTCTCTGAACGCAGCCAAACACATGCGCACTGCGTTCCTATGTTGGGTCTGCGTTCGGATGCGTTTTTTGCAAGCGCCCTCTGGACGCAAAATGTTGCATTTGTTAATAAACTTACGGTTGACGGTTAACCAAGTACAGTGAATTGACTAATTACTTTTGAGAAAAATAGACCATTGGCAAAAGGGTATAAGTTTGCGCTGGGCTCCCATAATAATATAATTATGGTAATCCTAATTGGCCTAAAATGGGAAAAGTTGATTCTCATATCATGCCACATAATGAGAAAAAAAGAGAATTTTGTTTACGTACCGTAAATTCTTTTTTCTTTAATCATCAATGGGAGACCCAGACAATGGGGTTTAGGGCTCCGCCCTCCGGAGGTCACACTAGGTACTACAAGTTTGTAGACACCGCCTCCTCCGCATATAAACCCCCACCGTAGGAGAAATCCTCAGTTTAGTCTATAAGCTGCGAGGAGAAAATTAACCACACCCGAAACATCGGGAAGAATGCCGTGCCCAGACGGTTGAACAACCCGGAAAACACTGTCTCAACAGAGAACAGATTAAATGCAAACATGCAACGGAACAACTGGGTGGGTGCTGGGTCTCCCATTGATGATTAAAGAAAAAAGAATTTACGGTACGTAAACAAAATTCTCTTTTTTCTGGTCATCATAATGGGAGACCCAGACAATGGGGATGTCCTAAAGCAATACCCCAGGGCGGGAAGAGTTCCTCAAACAAGACGGATAATACACGGACCCCCTTAAAGGTGGGCAACCGCCGCCTGGAGGACCCGCCTGCCCAAACTTGCATCCGCAGAGGCATGGGCATGCACCATATAGTGCTTTGAGAAAGTGTGCAGGCTGGACCAAGTGGCCGCCTGACACACCTGGAGAGCAGATGCTCGATGTCGCAAGGCCCATGAGGCACCAACAGCTCTTGTAGAGTGTGCCTTCAACCCCACCGGGAGAGGCAAGCCAGAAGACCGGTATGCCTCTTGAATGGGAGCCTTGATCCACCTGGCCAAGGTTGACTTCGAAGCCGCGGACCCCTTACAGCGACCCATCGTGAGGACAAATAAGGAATCCGAACTCCGAAAGGAGGCGGTCCTGGACACATAAATGCGTACAGCTCTCACGAGATCCAGAGTATGGAGGTCGCGCTCAACCTGATGAACGGGAGCGGGGCAAAATGATGGGAGAACAATCTCCTGGTTTAGGTGGAAAGTGGAAACCACCTTCGGCAAGAATTCAGGCCGTGGACGCAACACCACCTTGTCTTGGTGAATCACCAAAAAAGGTGACTTGCACGAAAGTGCAGCCAATTCTGAGACCCTCCTCAGAGACGTAATCGCCACCAGAAAGACCACTTTCTGGGACAGACGAGAGAGAGAGATGTCTCTCAGAGGCTCAAACGGCGGTTTCTGCAGCGCCGCCAGGACCATGTTGAGGTCCCAAGGGTCCAGAGGTCGCCTGTAAGGCGGAACCACCCGAGACACCCCCTGCAGAAAATGACGGACCTTCGGGAGAAGCGCCAATCGCCTGTCAAACAGCACTGAAAGTGCCGATACTTGACCTTTCAGAGAGCCAAGGGATAATCCCAACTCCAAACCCGACTGTAGGAAAGCCAGCAATGTCGGGATGGACAAAGGCCACGGTGAGCGACCACCAGAGGAACACCAGGAGAAAAAGATTTTCCACGTTCTGTGGTATATCTTCCTGGAGACAGGTTTCCTTGCCCGGTTCATTGTGGCAACAACCGCAGGAGAGAAACCCCTGGATGTCAGCAGCCAGGCCTCAAGAGCCATGCAGTCAATCTGAGGGCCCTGGAATTGAGGTGGAAGAACGGGCCTTGCGCGAGTAGATCTGCGCGTTCTGGGAGAGCCCACCGGTGTCCGCCTGACAGTTGCCACAGGTCCGGGTACCAGGACCTCCTGGGCCAATCTGGAGCCACCAGAATGGCTCTGTTGCATTCTGTCCTGATTTTCCACAGAACCCTGGGAATTAGAGCCAGAGGCGGGAACACATATGGCAGCTGGAAGCTGGACCAACTCAGGATCAGGGCATCCGCCCCCAGAGACTGAGGATCCCAAGACCGCGCCATGTATTGTGGCACCTGATGATTCAGCCGTGAGGCCATCAGATCCACGTCCGGAACGCCCCATCTCCCACAGATGTCCCGGAAGACTTCTGGATGCAGGGACCACTCTCCGGCGTCCATCCCCTGTCGGCTCAGGTAGTCGGCCTCCCAGTTCTCGACCCCTGGGATGTGAACTGCGGAGATCAGGCAGCCGTTTTCCTCCACCCATGCTAGAATGCGGTGGACTTCGGCGAGGGCCTGAGCGCTTCTGGTCCCTCCCTGATGATTTATGTAGGCGACGGCCGTCGCATTGTCGGACTGTACCCGAATGGGCCGTCCCGACAGGAAGGTCTGAAACGCTAGGAGCGCCAGATAGACCGCCTTGATCTCCAGTACGTTGATCTGCAACGCCGACTCCGACTGAGTCCAGAGGCCTTGAGCCCTGTGGTGTAAGAACACCGCCCCCCAGCCCTTCAGACTGGCGTCGGTGGTCACCACTAACCATGACGGTTTTAGGAAGGATCGACCCCGTGACAGGTGATGTGGCAGGAGCCACCACTGCAGGGAGTCCCTGGTCGATTGTGACAGCGTCACTAGCCGATTCAGAGAGATCGTCCTTTTGTCCCATCGGCGAAGAATCTCCAGCTGGAGAGGTCGTAGGCGAAACTGCGCGAAAGGCACCGCCTCTATCGCCGCTACCATGCGTCCCACCAGCTTCATCAATCCCCGTAGGGAAGATTGTGGTGACAGAAGAACCGTCTGTACTCCTGACTGGATCGCAAGCTGTTTGGCTTGAGGTAGGGACACCAGGGCTGAGTCTGTGTGGAAGTCCATGCCCAGATATGTCAATGACTGGGTCGGGACCAGGGTCGACTTTGGAATGTTGAGAAGCCACCCGAACTGTTCCAGAGACTTCATGGTCGCCTCCAGGCTCACCCGACAAAGGTCTTCCGATGGCGCCCTGACCAGCAGGTCGTCTAAATAGGGAATGACGGCGTGTCCTTGCACATGCAGGAGAGCCATCATGGAGGCCATCACCTTTGTGAACACTCGCGGTGCCGAGGCTAGCCCGAACGGCAGTGCCACAAATTGGAAGTGTTCTTCCCCCACTGCAAATCTCAGCCAGCGCTGATGAGCTGGTGCAATGGGCACGTGAAGGTAAGCGTCCCTGATATCGATGGACGCTAGGAAATCCCCCTGTGACACCGCCGCGATCACGGAGCGCAGGGATTCCATACGGAACTTCCGAACCAACACGTGACGGTTGAACAACTTTAGGTCCAGAACCGGACGGAAAGAGCCGTCCTTCTTTGGGACGATAAAGAGGTTGGAGTAAAAACCCCTGAACCTCTCTCCCGTGGGCACTGGGACCACCACTCCGTCTCTGCGGAGACCCTCCAACACCAGGTGAAAAGCCTGAGCCTTGTCTGGGGATGGGACAGACCGATGGAATCGGTGTACCGGCTGTGACGTCAGCTCTATCCTGTAGCCTCTTGAGACTACGTCTCGGACCCACTGGTCTTGGACGTGGAGTAGCCACCTGTCCTGAAAGAGAGACAGGCGGCCCCCCACCTGTGGGGAGACAGGATGAAGGAGCGAGTCATGCCGAAGCGGGTTTGGGGGTGGCAGCTGCTGCCCCTGCCGGCTTCTTTTGGCGACCTTTGCCGCGCCACTGGGTAGAGGGCTTGCCCCCACGGTCCGTGCGAGTGGACGTTGCTGATGACTGCGAGCTGGGGCGAAAGGACCACTGCTTTGGGTTCCTTTTCACGGTATACCGTGGCTTAGGCTTATTCTGCGGTATCTTAGACTCAGCAGAATCCTTAATCAGCTTGTCCAGCTCGGTGCCAAAGAGCCTGTCACCAGAAAATGGAAGATTTTGCAAAATCTTCTTAGACGTGGCATCTGAGTCCCAAAGACGCAGCCACAACAACCTGCGGATCGCTATAGCATTGGCGGAAGCCACAGCCGAGCGAGTGGCAGTTTCCAAAGTTGCCGTCCTGGCGTAATCCGCGTAAGCCTTCGCCCTGTCGGTAAG
Organism: Allobates femoralis; assembly: GCA_033576535.1. Taxonomy (NCBI): domain Eukaryota; kingdom Metazoa; phylum Chordata; class Amphibia; order Anura; family Aromobatidae; genus Allobates; species Allobates femoralis. Next base: position 22,919 of record JARQOC010000621.1, on the reverse strand, counting down.
CGCCAGGACCTCTGGGCTGGACCTAGCTAGGTCAGAGATACCATCCAAGCAGGAGGTAATCGCCTGTAGGGTCCAGACCGTGGCAAAATTAGGGGCAAATGAAGAGCCCACAGCCTCGTAGGATGACTTGGCGAGTTGCTCAACCTGTCTATCCGTAGCATCCTTCAATGAGGAGCTATCAGAGGCAGAAAATAAGGAACGTGCAGCAATCCTGGTCATGGAAGCATCCACCTTTGGGGACTGCGACCACTCCTGAAGCACCTCCTGAGGAAAGGGAAAGCGAAGGTCCTTGGCTTTACGGACATAACGCCGCCCAGGATGTAACCTGGGTGTTCTAATCACCCTTCCAAAATTAGTGTGGTCCATAAAGGCTCCACTTGGTCTAGCCTCCGGCCGCAGCCATTGATAGACCTCCTTGGGGTGCACAGTCACCTCCTCGGGAGGAGTGACCAGACGTAAAGTCTCATTGATGGAGGACACCAGATCCTCAACCCCATCTGGAGATTCAGAGACAGACCCAAGAGTAGAACCCCCATCATCTTCCTCACCATCAGAGGAACGCTCCTCCTCAGAGGGAGCCTGGAGCTCTGGAGAGGCCTCACGAGCTCGCTTAGGGGGTCTCACAGTAGAAGTAAGAGACACCCGGGGGTAACTAGGAGGAGTAGCTGGGTTTTCCAGCCTCCTATGAAGAGCCTCCAGGGATTGCGACATGGAGGACATCTGGGCCAGCAGAGATTCATTTATCTTACTCTGCGTTTCCCATGTCCCTGGGATCAGCCGAGCCTCAGGGTACAGACCCGCAGATCCTGACTCTGCAGTAACTGTCTGGGTCTCTGGGCGCCCGCAATTATTGCAGGACCCCTCCACCAGTGAACCGTTGCATGTAGCGCAGGTAATGGTGACATCTGCTGCCTTAGCAGCATGCTTCCTTACTGAGGACATCTCCACAGTAGGGGAATAAGCCAAGTTGTAAACAAACAAACCGGGAAACCCGGTGGCTTACCGACCGCTAGGAGCGGTAGGAGGAAGCGGTGTAATTGTGTGACCTCCGCGAGTTCCGGTCTCCCTGAGAGTGCAGACACACGCTGCAGCCAGATCCCAGCCGGGAAGTGAGGGAGAAGATGGCCGCCGACTGTGAATACGTAGGCGTGGCCAGGAACACGCGGGAGAACACAAAAAACACGCCCATCAGTGAGTCATCACAAGAGCTGCTTCCTCCCCCTCCAGGCTGCCTCAGCAATGGAGGTGCCAGAGCCCGCAGCGCGGGAAAGAGTGTGAAGTAATACACATACACACACACAGACTGCCCGCACAAAACAAACAGCAGCAGCCTTCAGCTTCAGCCCCTGTGACACACAGGGCGGTCAGCCAGAGTGACCCCAGCACAGGGTACACTATCAGAACCGCGGACCCGAGGGTAACCGCGCGGTCTGAGTGCCATGCCACCAAAGTGACAGACACTACCCCCAGGCACACATGAGACCACAAGGGGCCTCAGTGCCGGTCCGGTCTGTAAGCACCTTTAGGGAGGCCTCGGACGGGGGTACAGCACCAGTCCGGAATGTAAGCACCATAATGGGAGGCCTCGGACTGGGCTGGCTCCGTCCGGTCTGTAAGCACCATTTAGGGAGGCCTCGGACGGAGCGGAGCTGTGCAAGGCTCCAGGCTCCCCCTATCCAGAGCCTCCACAGAGGGATGGAAAGGGGAAAGCACGACAGCGTACCGGGAGAACAGCTAAGTGTCCAGGCTAAAAGCCCTCCGGTACCTCCACCAGCGTGTTCCACAAAGGGTGAGCGGGGAGACTGTCGAGGGTCCCGACCGGGACCAATTACCTTGTCTTCATACGCCATCACGTAAGCTGTGAGAATGCAGTGAAGTGCAAGCAAAGCGTGATCCTCCGAGCACACTAAGTTTAAAACTGAGGATTTCTCCTACGGTGGGGGTTTATATGCGGAGGAGGCGGTGTCTACAAACTTGTAGTACCTAGTGTGACCTCCGGAGGGCGGAGCCCTAAACCCCATTGTCTGGGTCTCCCATTATGATGACCAGAAAACACTAATGTGTCTTTTTATATAGTGTATGTAAACTTCTGGCTTCAACTGTATATGGACTGAGGAAAAAGGTTTGGTACCGTGTTAGCCAGTTGAGAAACTCAACTGGACTGAGGAGTAACTCACAGAAAAGTGTAAATGGCACCATCTACACACCTGTGTGCCATTTGAATACTAGGCTGCCATCCCATGAATCTTTGGTGGGTTATTTCATTTGCATTTTGCACCTGTGTTGCCCCCCCCTAGATCATGAGGGGGCATTCTGCATCCTGTTGTGCATTTGTATATAAATATGGTTATGCAAATATGGCTGTTTTTTCTCTTCTATGATGTTTTTTAGAATCTTCACCCAAATAGTCTGATTGGCAAAATAATCAGTGTCCCTCCTCCCTGCTGCTCAGTACAAGCTGCAACAAGGCTGACTTCACACCACGTTTATTTGCAGTCAGGTTCTGTCCGGTGTTTTTTCAGGAAGCAGTGGACAGAACTGACAGCTCCGGACAAAACAGAACCGGAGGGCAAACATGCTCTCCGATCCTGTTTTCTGCCGGAATCAGCGGCTGCTGCTGTCCAAGTGCTGAAATTTCAGTATAGCGTCTGGAGGGGAGCTCTCCAGGTGCTGAAAGTTCAGCCGGGGAGCTCTCCAGGTGCTGAAATTCAGCGGCGACTTTTAACACTCTTTCAGCACCCTGCGTCCGGGAACTGGTCCCCTTTTATGTCAGATCCAGGGTGATCCAGCGCCCATAAACTCCCATGCTATATGGGCGCCGGATCCGATTTTGTCCGATTTTTGCAACAGACACAAAAAATGCTACAAGCTCCAATTTTGTGTCCGGAGCAAAAAAATTAAATCTGCCGGATCCTCCCAGACAGCACAAAATCCTATGGCAAACCACTGCCATCCGGCCCCATAGGGATACAATAGGGGCAAAATCGGATTCACACCAGACAGCCCCTGATCCAGAAAATCGTGGTGTGAAACTGGCCTAAGGATTGAATAGACTTGGACTCATGATCTCTTTCACTCATAAAATGCTCATGTTAATATCAGGGTTATACAGACATTTTGTTATGAAGTTTCAAAGTAAGTATACCAAATATTATCAGGTTTTTGTGATTGATTTAATAAGGTATGCAATTTGTATTGTGAAATCTGCTTACAGATCCGATTTAGGTTTTGTAATTATGGTAAATTTAAAGGGGTTTTCCATTCTAAATCCACCAGTCTGCAGTCACTGTATTTGACTGCAGACTTGTGAATCCTCACATTGCTCGCACTGGAGACGAGAATTCAGATATTTATTTTACTAAATGCATTTTTCTTACCTATTAATAATCAGCTAAATCAAGAGGTGACTGCTGTATGTAATAGATGTGTAAATAAATAGTTATTACCCTCATTACAAGAATCATTACTGCACAACTCAATGAATCATCTTTATGTCATTAGTTTGAGAATGCTGGACCATCACTTGGATTAAAAGCAATTTGATTTAGTAATTATTTATCCTGTGTCCTAAAGATTGCAGTAGGAAGCCGTGTCCCCAACTTGTGGATATTCTATTGTAATACTGGAAATATGAGGGGTGCTGAGGTAAGAAGAGGCTGATTATATTGCTGTCCAACATGTCTCTGATCTAATACTAGAACTACAAGGAGTGCTGAGGCAAGAAAAGGTCGCTCACACTGGTGTGAACTCTGTCTATTTCATCTAATGTGATACCACATTTACTGAGATAAAAAGGGGCATATTCCTGCCCACACTGTTTATCTGAGATAATACTGGAGCTATCAGGGGTGCTGAGGTAAGAAGAGGTTGCTCATACTGCTGTCCTCCCTGTCTTTTTCAACTAATACTAGAGATACCAGGAGTGCTCAGGTAAGAAGTGGCTGCTCATATTACTGTGATCCCTGTCTTTCTGTTCTAATACTGAAAACTAGAAGAAAAGTAGAAAAGCGCACATAGGGTCTTATCCGGGTGTAACCGGGGTGTTGTATTGTGTGCTGTTGCACTAACCTTATGTTGTTGTGAGAGTCACAACAACTATTGAAGCATAAGCCGTCTTGCAGCACTCCGCCCAAGGAAAACAGGTTAAAGCATTAAGGTAAACCTTGTGGATCTCTGATGAAGTGGTCTGAAGTGCCACGAAACGCGTAAGAATTATACATTAAAGGTATTACTTTTAACATCTTGTGATTCCTTGGATTTCCTGGAACCAACGGACAGACGGCAGCGCACGAATTACCACCTTTCATCTAATGCTTTAACCTGTTCTAATACTGGAAATACCAGAGGAACTGAGGTAAAAAGAGGCTGCTCACACTGACGTTCATAATGTTTATATGATCTAATACTGGAGATACCAAAGGTCCTGAGTTAAAAGATACTGCTCAGACTGCTGTCTACCCTCTCTATCTGATATAATACTGGAGGAACTATGGGTTCTGAGGTAATAAGAGGCTGCTCACACTACTGTCCACCCTGTCTTTCTGATCTGATACTGGAGATACCAGGGATGCTAAGGTAAGAAGAAACTGCTCACACTGCTGTCCACCTGATCTAATACTGTAGATACCAGGGGTGCTAAGATACAAAGAGGCTTCTCACACTGTTATACTTACTGCGTATCTGACCTAATTCTGTAGATACCAAGGGTGCTGTGGATCATAGAGGCTGCTCACAATGCTGTCCTCACTATATTTTTGATATAACACTGAATATACCAGGGATGCTAAGGTAAGAAGAGGCTGCTTACACTGCTGTCCATCCTATCCATATGATCCAATACTGGAGATACAAGGGTGCTGAGGTAAGAAGAGACTACACACACTGTTGTCTTTACAGTGTATCTGATCTAATATTGGAGATATCAGGGTTGCTGAGGTAAGAGGAGGCTGCTTTCACTGCTGTCCACCCTGTCTTTAGAATGTAATACTAGAAATACCAGGGATGCTTAGATAAGATGAAGCTGCTCATACTGCTGTCCTTAATGTGTATCTGATGTAATACTGGAAATACCAAAGATGCTGATGTAAGAGGAAGCTGCTCACACTGCTGTACACCCTTTCTTTGTGAATGTTTAGAAACTGGTGTGATCTGGAGATACCTTGACAGGTCACAGCAGTGGAGTATCATATTGCACTTGCTCACATGCACCTATACTCTCAATTTATATTAATTTATAATTAAAGGGACACTGTCAGGTCATTTTTCAGTAGGATACTAATATTACCCTTGAATTGTGCCTGGGCAGACCTTTTAAAAACATGTAAAATCATTATTCTACCCTTTGTAGTTTCCTTATTATAAGCATTTTCAGACCATGGAGGGAGCTCCTGCATTAGTCCTGTCCATTATAAGCACAGACAATTAGTCCTCCTGTGTTAAACTGATAATTTATTATGCACGCCTATTCAGCAGCTCTCTTCTTCCTCCTCCCTTTGCTTTTAGTGCAGTCTCAGGTTTCAGTTTCCATTAGGAGGTTCTGTTCTGTTGAGGACACGAGGGAGAGAGCTATTGCAGGTCTGCCTTAACTGATCTAGATAAGGTATCTACTCCATTTGTTTCTCTAAGCAGATATCCTACTGTCCTTTGAAAGATTCTGTGTTTTATTTGACCTCTTACTTTGCTGCAAACACAGAGAGTAGAGAGGAGGATGCAACACCTCCCTGCTGATGTCCTGAGCAGTAATGTGAATATATGACATGAATATTCATCCTATCCTGTGGGCAGCAGAGAACTAAGTGTATCATTCACTGTGATTGACAGATGGAATGAATCTCTTTATTTGAAGTTTACAGAGGACAGGAGGGAAATATGAAAAAAAGAAATACATCAATAGAGAGAGCTTAGAGCGAGGAATTAGAAAATTATAGCAGTTACATATAGATTTTTGACCTGACTGATTTACTTTAACTCATCTATTTAAAGAGGACCAAGCGCAGGTTTTAGGGCTATAAAGTGAAGCCAGTAACTTACAGGCACTGGGATACTAAGTGCAATCATACCTTTACTTCAATTATTTAATGTAAGATTCCAGAGATAAAGGTTATAGAAGTCCTTAGAAAGTGTGCAGCAGGAGAGGGAGTGTGCAGAACATTAGCATAAGAGAGTCTGGGTTTCTCTTTATTACTCCACAATTTGCTCTAAGCAAAACCTTCACCCCTCCCCTCTCTCCCTCTCCCTCCCTATCACTATATAGAGTAACAGGCACATTAGGTCTGACATTGTGCATTCAGATCTCACAGTGTCTCTGGAATCATACATGTAATCGTTGCAGTAAAGGTCTGATTGCACTCAGTATCCCAGTGTCTGTAAGACAGTGGCTTCAATTTATAGACCTAAAACCTGCTGGTTGGTCCTCTTTAACGGGGGTATTCACAACATGGACATTTATGGTATATCCACAGAATCTATTATAATTTCTGATAGATGCAGCTTTTGGGACCCACACGTCTTTGGAGCACGGGGGTCCCCAAACCCATCTTGTCAGGCAGCGGATGGTAGCTGTAATCAAGCAGAAAAATTATAAACTTTCCTTAACCCTCTTAGGACTGTGCTAAAATACCTACTTATGTGTGCAGCCAACTCTACCTTCTTTCTTTGTCTTACCAGCCCATTCTTTACATAGGTTTTGGTCCCAAAGCATAAATATGGTAGATTTATTATGAACAACTGCATTGTCAAGTCTAGTAGAGAGTGTTCATACAGTTTCTAGAACATAAGAGACATTGCCTCATCGTAGAGATCAGTTGAGCAATTTACCTACAATACGTCTCTCGCACATTAAAGAGGGACCTCTCACCCGGTCATAAGTGTATAGTATTTGTTTTTATATTACAGCTGCTCCCCCAAGTATAGAATATGATACTTTTATTTCGCCATACGGTTCCAGAGAGCTTGACCGTTTTAATTATTGCTCATTTTAATGGTCTTGGGGTGTGAACCTGTGAGTCCCTCGGTAAAGACCATAAAAATTAGCGATAAGTAAAAAGGTCCATATCCCTTAAACCATATGACATTTTTCTAAACATAAAAGAAAAAGCTGAATACTCAAGGGAGCAGCAGGAACAAAATAAAAGCAAAAACCGGCCACTTTTGACCTGGTGACAGGTCTTCTTTAAAGTATCTTAATTATTACCATGAATAACAAGCTATTTTGCCAGAATGATACTTCACAGCCTTATATTAGGATTTATTTGAATTACAAGCAGTCATGTAGGAAACTTTGATTCTTTAGCAATAATGAAAACTCCACGTTCTTCCGGCCTTGATTATTCTCAGGATGTTCTTTTGTTTAGGACCTAACGAACCATTTCCACTTTTTCTGCTGGCTACTTTACAACAATTTGTCCTTATTAGTAAGAAAAGACACTTTCTCTCATATGCTTTATTGAAAAGCACATACTCTTGTCTAGATTATAGAAATCTGCAAACTCTTGGCAGGAAAAGCAGCACAAATCTGTCCACGGCTCCATCAATTTATATGATCCTCAAGAAGTAGTATTACTAGGCTTGTTATGTAGGTCACAGGCCAAAGTCACAGGAGAGTGCTATAAATTCCCATGGCAGTGAGAGGCTGCATAAATGAAACGATAAAACGGTATTAGCTCATTAAAAACACTTATAGATGAATGCACTCTATGAAACAATTAGTTAACAAGATGCAGGTCTTAAATACAACACAAGAATAAGGCCTTTCCACTCCAAGCATGCGACAAGTGTAGATACCCATGACCTGTAATGTTATTAGAAGACGGAAGCACTAAACCCATAAGTAACTGTTTATTGTGGAAGCCTGACTCACAACATGTGGGAAAACAAGAGTTATGTATGCTCGGATTGGTTGAGTATTCACAAATTTTAAGTAGGAAAAAGGTCAAAGAAATTGGCATCAGGGGTCAGCCTACCTCCAGGAAGGACTAAAGGATTTAGTGTTGAAACCCATCTTTTAGGATCCTTCTCTCTCATATCATCATCTGACGGGAAAGAGTTTGGGTTGGGTCAACTTTTCTCGAATGGGATTTTAAGATCTGCATAATTAGCTAAACTTCATCTTCAATTCCCTAAGCTTTGCTACATACATACATAGATGAGTACACCCCAACAGATTTATCAGAAAACCTTTAGTTTCCTGTCCTGATCAATGTTTTCTGTGGGGTATAATACTATAAAATACTTCCACAAATGTGGGCCATTGATTTCAAACAATATTTGTTATTTTGCACACCCAGAAAAAGGACTTTTCCTAACAAATTCATTCAAGACTATGTTGTAAAAAATGAGTACACCCCAATGAAAGTCTTATGAGTAAAGCTAATGTTTAGACCCCAAAATTCTAATTAACAATAATTGGTAAGTCTAATTATTCATTAAACAGGTGACCAGCAGACAGTTGACTATAAAACAGCATTACTTAAAGAAAACCCCTTCCCATACTGTTCAGCAATAGCACTTCATGGAAGAGAAATGTCACACGGCCTGAGAAATAAATTCATTTCTTTACACTAAAGAAGGTGCAAGAAGGCCAGCAAAGCCTTAACAGTCCAAATACAAAAGACATCTAGGTCAACCGCGGAAGTTCACACCTAAATTGAAACGTCTTCCAATGAAAGGGGTTGAAGAAAATCAAAATACAAGAATTAGAAAACTGAACCAAGCTGAGTGTTCCCTGTGACAAAATTCAGTGCACACTGCAGAAGAACGGCATGCTTGGGAGGTAAGGGAATCAAATAACAGGTAAGTGAATTGGGCAAAAGGGGGTCAGGAGAGCCTAATCTGACCCTGATGCTAGGGTCCCTGGCTCACCCTGATCTCTGATGGTGAGGAGTTCCGTGAAGCCACCTGGTACCCTAATACTCCTGATTAGCCCTAGGCTGAGGGCCCCTACCTCCACCCACAGGTCAGGAATCACAGCTTCTCCCACGGAAAAACTTTAGCCCAGCAGCTAAGCATTAGCACAGCCCCAAGACCAAGAGCCATAGCTATCAGTAGCACCTGACAGAGGAGAGGAAAGGCTATTGAAAGCCAGGGGGAGTGGATTCCAGGTGAGTCACGCATTAACTCCTGAACCAGCAATTGAACATAATAGTGACTGCAGTTCTGGAGCACACCACAGGAGGCAAGGACCTTCACAACCATCAGCCATGCAGCTCTTAAAGACAAACCACATACACAACAGCATCCAACAATGTCAGCGCCATCTAAGCGCGTGACAATGCCTATCTACAATATGTCATTGCGCTGGCTGAAAAATATGAAGACTTCTGGGACTTTGTACTCTGGAGTTATTAGATCAAGATAAATGGTTTTGGAACTGTTGGCTTCAAAATTGTATAGCATTGCAAAGGTACATAGAAAAATGCATGGTGCCTACAGTGACACCAGGTGGTGGCAGTGTCCCTATTAGAAGATGCATGAGTGCTGGTGGTGTCGCAGAGCTAGATTTCTTTGATGGTACCATGAATTCACAGATGTACTGTTTATTTTAAAAAAGAAGATGCTACTATCACTCTGTACGCTTGGTAGATGTTCAAGTTTACAACATTACAATGATCCAAAACACACATCTTAGGCTACTGTTGCACATCTGAAGAAGAACAAGGTTAAAGTGATTTAGTAGCCAAAGAATAGAAAAAGATAGATGTTACAATATATCACCATCATTCCATGTCGAGAAGACTTGGTGTTGTCTATAAAAATCATGAAATCATGGAGGTTATACAAAATGTACTATTAAATGAAGTAGTCTTTGATGTCAGGTGTATTCATTTTTAAATCAACTAATTTGAGTAAAATGAAGATTTTGTAATAAAAGTTACATTAACCTTACTTACATGTTATGAGCTGGAAAAATGTTCTATAAAACTCAGTCTTGTTAAAATATTGGAAATTGGTCAATGCTGAGCTGTATTGCCACACACAGCCAGCATACCTAACACATGGTGCTTCAGCAACCTTGTTCCCAAACTGAGACACAACCTGCTGTGCACTGCAAAATTAAATGGACTCTAACATGCGCTAGTTGCAAGACCCGGACTGGAGGGAGAATCCGCCACATTACCAAACCTAAAGATTCTCCAACATAAAGGCCCCAAAACTGGTTTTCCTAAAAACCTGTGTCAAATTGTTTGACCCAGTTCACACTCCTCTATCTTTGTTTTGCACTCACAGCATAACCTGTGAATACAACACACTCCAGTGGGTCTTAGAAGGTAGCCAAGCACACTCCGGGGATATATAGGGACCTTCAAATGTGACACCTGATATATATATATATACACATATATATATATATATATATATATATATATATATATACACACACATGGACACCAGGTAGATAGTGAATGGCTGGTATCTTTCACAGAGGCGGTTGTCCTCTGTGATGTAAATCTTGATGTGTACTCTGGTATCTGTAGTTCCACTTGTTAGGACTTGTTAAGGTGTTCATGGACAAGTATAGATAGCAAGAGACGGATGTGTCTAGCTATCCACATATCTCCACCAACAGGTATGTCTCTTTTGTGATAATGGTGTCTGTTTGACACATGGTCAGTCAGTCAGAGGGTGTGCACTGACCAGAGTCAGTTAGTGTGTGGAAGCTGCCATACCTTCTGAAAGGAACCTCAGTTAAAGAGGTTGTGTGTACTGATCGGGGTGAGTGAGTGGAAGCCAAGCCAAGTGAAGCCAAGATACCTCCACTGAGATACTTCTGTGAAGAAGTGTATCCGAACCTGTGCGGACATACCCGTGAGTAAAACGGACTGAGTAAATCTGTGTTTATGTTCCTGTAAAGCCAAAAAAGGCTGATGTTAAGTTGCCTGGAGCGTAGTATATAAGAGGATGAATAAACCAACTGGACTTTTAAATTTAATTTGTTCCTGTGTCTACCTTATGAAGCGAGCAAAGTGAGTAACCTCATCATAATAATTATATATACAATAAAAGCAGGATTTGGCAATTAAAAAAAGAAGAAGTGGCATTCTTGCTACAACAGTGCTAAATAGCATTACATCACTTGGGCACATAATAAACTTTCTATAGGCTATGACAATCTTGCCTCTTCTATTTGCGTCTACACTAATCCAAGCAGCTGCTCCGGGTTGTGACATGCAAATTAGCAAAGTATTGCTCTTACACATACAGAATAACTAAAATATAGATGTTATGAAAGATGATCGGTCCTGTAGGTGTATGAATACCAGAAGAAATACCACCTGCAGCCAACTGCTATCTTTCCAGCCATATGCTCACTACAGGTCTATATGAAATCCACCACCTATTTTTACTTCTTTGACATATGACCCTTTTAATTTGTTTGGCCCTAATCTCCTGGATATCAATAGAGGCAGATAAATAAGGATTGGCAGCAGATATCTATCCCAGGAACCAATATGTCTGCCTGTCACTGACAATATGCTTTATATGGGATTTTTGGTCATTGCTGCAGCTTTTCTTTTCTTCCATAACTTGCAGAAATAAAACTTTCAAAAAGGCTGTAGATATGAGAGTCAACAGTACCAAGAAATGTTAATGATGCCTTTGGGGTTCTGTAAAGGCTGGGATCCCGTTGGGATATTTCCCGCTGGCTGCTATACCTGGTGAATTGCACTCTCACGTTACAGTAAAGATTTGTTTTTGACCTTGATTGTGAGTTAAGGACACATTACACTGATTAAACTATTTAGAGAACGGTGTATGTCTGTCCTGGCAAGCTCACAAGTAATTCCAATTATTTTCTTTGTATAAACGATGGGATAAAAAGTAAATGCTCTGTGAAGCGGCGTTACGTGTATGTTGGATGGCACAGCTCACTATTCCTTTGTGTTCACAATGTTCTGCTAATCAATTTTACATGTGCTTTAAATAGATCCTTGGTACCTGGTACTATAGTCAGCGCTCTTCAGCCGCATAGTTTCTAAGGTTGAACAAAGGCCAAGGTCATGACATTTTCCTTTAGAGAAGAGATACCCAACCTTTTCTGATCTGAGGAGCACATTTTCAGATTCAGCTAATCCCAAGGGCTGCAATAAACTTGAAGATGTCTTACCATCTGAAACATTTATGATCTATCGAGTATAAGGCATAAATGTTTGATAGGTTCAATATTTAGACTTCTATTTATCTAGAGAATTGAGGTCACCTTTCCCCCGTTTTGCACTCCAAAAAAGAAGAGACCTTGCATACCGTTCCCTCTATGGTTAGTTTACAGTCAAGTGTTTCATTACTCCCATTAAACTTTAATGAGGATAGCTACATTTGTGCATGGCCACCTCATTTACTTCTTTCTATTGATGGAAAACTATATTCTACCAGTATATACCAGTATATAGGGGTCCTAGAGATGGCCACACAGGGCACCATTCATATTTACCCGTCCCGGCTCCCTCACTGTGGATCACACCTCTTTAACATGGAAAATACATGTGTTCACATATATGTATCAATGACAAGTATGTTTAATACCAGATAGCTGCACAGAATGGTATCACAGGCCACAAGGTCACCAGGCTGCAGGTCATGCACCCCAGCTTTAGGGCACATCTGTACAAGTTGTTGTCTTAATGCTAAATGTGTTCATTTGGGAACAGAAGGGGATTTTTCAGGTAAGTTTCTTTTGTTGTTTTTTTTCCAATCAAATTTCTGCTTTAATCCAGACCCAAAATTTGAGCAACTTTTTAAAGTTTGTTGTTGACCGTATAGTTTATTCCAAAAACATGATATGCTGTTATAGCTAAACCTCAGTATTCCATCGGGATGCCATGCTGCAGTAACACAATGTGGTCCTGAACACTGGCCAAACAGAAGGCAGGAAACAATGCTACGATGAGCCCGGTGTCTGCCTCTGACCCACAAACTTGTGTGGTCTTTTCAAGGAGTTTTCTGGGAGCGATAAAAATTTGCCTAAAGGCAATCAAGGGCATGAAATGGTAAAGCATACAACACTAATTAGAAGTCACTTGAGAGCTGCCATTACAGTGCTTTCCTAAAGATGCCACAGAAGTATCTAATCACTGGTGAGGTCAACTACACAAAACCATTGCCATTTTTTGCTTAGGGCCCTTTCACATCAGCGTTTTTTTAAATTTGCGGCAGATGCGGTGAAAAAACCGCATCTGCCGCAACTGCCGCATAACGGTTCCACTTGCGGCACGGTTGCGGTTTTTTCCATAGGAAGTATAGGGGGACTTGCGGCAGATGCGGCAAGTGCGGTATTGCACTTGCGGCAGGTGCGGCAGAGAAAAAAACCGCAGTAAGCCGCGGTTTTTTTCTCTGCCGCACCTGCCGCAAGTGCAATACCGCACTTGCCGCATCTGCCGCAAGTCCCCCTATACTTCCTATGGAAAAAACCGCAACCGTGCCGCAAGTGGAACCGTTATGCGGCAGTTGCGGCAGATGCGGTTTTTTCACCGCATCTGCCGCAAATTTAAAAAAACGCTGATGTGAAAGGGCCCTTATAAGCAAAGTTGTGTTGATACTGGAAAACCGCTTTAGGGTTCACTCACATCTGTGTGTGAAAAATAGCTCCATCATTGCTCCTGCAAATGTCTTTGAGTGAGATGGGAGTGTCATACCATGTCATGAGAAATCTATACTAGTGCTTTTTATTCCTCGCTTGGTGTCCATGTGCCATCCGTATGCTATCTGTATGACATCAGTGTGCAATCCGGGTGATTTCAGAGTGCAGCTGGCAGCTTTACATTGGATGAGAATCCAAAACAGAGGTCACCCCACGCTGTTATTTTAAATTATTTATTAATAAATGTAGCATGTAAAAGATTATGTCAAAAATGGATGGCACACATAAGTCACATCTATCTGGGAGGATGGACCGGGTAAGCGTGGGAGTGTCAACCGGGGTGTGCAGGATGCAGGGAGGGTGGACCGAGTAGAGGTGGGAGTGTGGATTGGGGTGTGCGAGCTGCTGGGAGGGTGGACCAGGGTGTTTGGGTTACTGGGAGCATGGACCGAGCTCAGCCAAGGTAAAGCTGCCAGCTGCAGTCTGCAAGCTAGAGCGGTCTGCTTTACCCTAGCTGGCTAACAAAATATTATTATTATTATAATTAATATTATTGTGTGGCTAAATACAAGGCAAAACACCCTATAGTGCCATACGAAAGGCACTAAAGGGTGCAAGCTTAGAATATGTTGAGGGTAGCACATTAGCTGTTTGTCATCTATCTACTGTATATCCCTCATACCCTCATACCTATCCGTCTATCTATCTATCTATCTATCTATCTATCTATCTATCTATCTATCTATCTATCTAAACTAAGTAAAAGTCCATGCAGCACACAGCTATCACCAATGATGCACAGTGCTAACAAGCCATATGTGTTTGAGGAAAAAATTCAAAAACTTACGTTTTTTCAAAAAACTCAATAATCTTTCTTTTAATCTGGAGTTCTTAGTACATACATTGGCCAATGTCTGCTTGATCATCAACTACGACAAAGTGACTCCAGGTATGATGAGCCCTATCTGACATCCCTGCCCTACTTGTCCACCCCCCACCTCGCGGTGGGCAGGCACCATCTATACCCTCCATCACCTGTAGGTTTAATGAGGGTGCAATTACATTGCAGCAAAGGAGTCTGCAGCTCCATATAATATATAATACAGAAAAGCTGCACAGCACTCAGCAGACCAGTGTGAACTGGTGCAAGCATAGTCGACGAGCAAGCAGACATTGGCCAATGTGTGTACTAAGAACTTCAGATTTAAAAAAAAAAAAAAATAATAAGAATTTTGAGTTTTTTGAAAAAAACGTAAGTTTTTAAATTTTTTCTCATATATATAGCTTGTCAGCATATGTACATCATTGGTAGTAGCTGAGTGCTGCAAGGTTTTTTTCTAGTATATTGACCCAGCATCCCTGCTGGCACCAGTTCACATTGTCTGTGAGTGCTGTGCAGTTTTTTTTCTCTTTTTTTTTTCTTTTTTCTTTTTTTTTTCTCTTTTGTATCGTGTGGAGTGGCTGGCTCCATTACTGCAATGTGCACCCTCGTTGCACACAGGTGATCTAGGGTCTAGATGGTGTCCGCCCACTTAGTAGTGGGGTAGGGTGGACAAGGAGGACTTGGGTGTCAGCGATAGGACTCGTCGGACCTGAAGCATATGTACATCATTGGTAGTAGCTGAGTGCTGCAAGGTTTTTTTCTAGTATCTATCTATCTATCTATCTATCTATCTATCTATCTATCTATCTATCTATCTATCTATCTATCTATCCATCTATCTATCTATCCATCTATCTAATCTAATCATCTATTCTAGCTTTTTAGAGTATGGAAAAGATTATCTTAAACGCATTGCGTGTGCCGTCCATGTTCCACCCTCTTTTATGTTGCACCCATTGACTTGTATTGGTAAGGTATGCAGCCACTCACAGCATGCGATTTGCCCGCACACCGAATTTTGCCGCAAGTGAACCGCAAGTGCGGCCGTTATGCGGTAAGGCCCTTTTCACATCAGCGTTTTTTTTAAATCGTGGCAGATGCGGTGAAAAAAACACATCTGCCGTGATTAACGCATAACCGCGACACTTGCGGCACAGTTGCGGCAAGCCCCATACAATGTCTATGGGGCTTGGGGTAAGGGTGCGGCAGGTGCGGCAAGTGCGGTTTCGGCACTTGCAGCAGGTGCGGCTGCGAAAAAAAACGCTGCTGACTGCGGTTTTTTCGCGGCCGCACCGGCCTCAAGCCCGCATATACATTGTATGGGGCTTGCCGCAACTGTGCCGCAAGTGCAGCCGGTATGCGGTAATCGCGGCAGATGCGTTTTTTTCACCGCATCTGCCGCGATTTAAAAAAAAACGCTGATGTGAAAGTACCCTAACTGCGGCAGATGCATTTTTTTTACTGCAACTGCCGCGATCAGCGCTTACCGCTGATGTGAAAAGGCCCTAAGGCCCCTTTCACATCAGCGCATAACCGCTGCACTTGCGGCACAGGTGCGGCAAGCCCCATACAAAGTCTATGGGGGCTTGCGGCAGGTGCGGCAAGTGCGGTATCGGCACTTGCGGCAGGTGCCGAAACCGCACTTGCTAGACCCTTACCGCAAGCCCCATAGACATTGCATGGGGCTTGCCGCAACTGTGCCGCAAGTTCAGCGGTTTTGCGGTAATCGCAGCATATGCGTTTTTTTCACCGCATCTGCCGCGAATTTCAAAAACCGCTGATGTGAAAGGGGCCTAAGTGGATGGATTTATAAAATCTCCTGCCCACTGTGATTTTTTATTACTGAGCGTAAACTGACCTGTGGTGTCAAATCTGCAACAGTAGGTTGTGGGTATTCTGAGTTTTATGTGCAGATTTTTCTCATAGACTCGCACTGGATGCTAAAAAACAGCAGGTAAAAAACGTACCTGCATTTTATTGCATTTTCATAGTGGAAATGCAAGAAAAACACATGCTGTATGTCCATGAAATTTTGTTAAAGCCAAATACCAGGAAGTATGAAAAACAAACCAGCTTTATTTAAAGCACTAGATGGGAGCCCAATGCTATCGCATCGGGTGGGCGGTGATATCACGATGGGGGCAGGCTCTGTGGCGCTGGGGCATAGGCCATCTCTCTCCTGCCTCTCTTCCTCCCCAGTGCTGTCTCTCTGTCCCCAACTGTGCTGCCTCTTTGCTTCCTACTGTGCGGTCTCTATGCCCCCCCATTCTAACACTTCAAGGCAGTATTAGTTTCTAAGCATCTTAATTATCAGTCTCTTAGATAATTGTTTGGCTGTTGTACTCACATGCGATCCGTCCTCCGACAGTGTCAACTCAGTCACCCTGACTTGTAGTAAAGACGAAGAGAAACAGAGCTGTTCTCTTCTGAAATCTTGTTATTAAGTTCAATGCAACAGGTGAAAAGAGTAATCCTTTCAGGGAAGTACACATGTGATCCAGAACATGGTGTGGTGATGCGACCCATGGCCTGGTGCATCACACAGGTTGTTGGTATATGACTCTGTTCACATGTATCCGGTTTTTACTGTGGATGTGCTGTGCTAAAACCTACCTGGAACACAGTGAGTTAACAGCTGAAAGTGAGTGCTGTAGATCAGACAGATTCATGAGCCTAATGAGCGGCAGCTGAGAGCGGTGTGTGTGTGTGCTGATTGCCTGGCAGCTCAGGTGGGTGTGTCCATGTGGGTGTGGCGAGCAGGACTTAACCTGCCAGGTGTGTGTGAATTGCAGACAAGCCATCAGATCAGAGCAGACTGCAGATGAGAGCAGACCAGAGACTGCAGAGTCCAGAGAGAGGACATGTTTCATGGGGGATGAAGCAGGATGCCTGGCTCTCCATGCTGGAGACGCCGGCCCCTCTGAGTCGTGTGGAGCCTGTGGCCAGACCGAGAGGTTAGTGGAGCACCTGGGTGTAAGGGGGGGTCCTGGCTGAACTTATAGGGAGCTCACTCTGTCCATGGTGGTGAGGCTGCCATCCGGGATCTCTGCCTGTGTGGTGGGGGCTTGGAGGCAGCTGGGCATCATGGGCAGGGTGGGGAGACCTTGGGGGATGCTTTGACTGCCCTGAAGCTCAGGTGGCTCGCAACCTGGTCTGGGCCTAGAGGGCGGAAGTCCATACTGGACTGTGCTCGTGTGAGTGGTCTGGGCCTGACAAGGCTGAAGTCCATGAGGGACTATGGAAGTGCATGACAGCCTATGGAAAAGGGCCCATGTATGATGTGGGACCAGGAGGTCTGGGTGTGAATGGAGGCAGAGTAGAAGCCTCTGTGGGAGAGAGAAGACTCAAGTCCTGTGAGAATGGAGCCGTGAGGCCAGGCGACAAGGGTGGTAGAGGACCGGGAGTTGGGAAGTGGGGCTGACCCTGGAGGGGCTCGCGAGGGCGTGTTTGGTGCAGCCGCTTGCCTGGAGGTCTGGCCTGGATGGCAGACTTGGAAGCGGCTGGCGACCTGGAGACACGTGCCGAGGAGTTCTTGGGGGCCTGACTTGCCCTGGAGCTCCGGTGACTACAACCAGGTCGGGGCCTGGTTCAGAGCAGCCAGAGCGCTGTGTAGAGGGCTGGGAAGAGTTAGCAGCCTGTGTGAAGGGACTGGACTCCCAAGGGGACACTGGGCCAAGGAAGAGCCTGGCCATAGGGTAAATACCGTCAGGTGTGAATAGGGGTGAGCCGACTAGGCCAGGATCCCTAGGGGACGGTGTGTTACCTATGTACTCTGTGTTGTGTAACGGTACATTGAGGCTACCCGGGAGAAAGGATATGTGCAATATACTTTATGTACCGTGGAATGTAATGTGATGTTATTTGTACTATGTTATGTGATGTGAGTGTAATATAATGTATTGTATGTATTTTATATGAGAGGAGCAGTTTATATTTAATAAACTGCTGCATAATGGTGAAAAAACATGTATTGGTGTCATTGTACGCTGTCAAGCGAACCCCCAGGGAAACGCTACCTCACATATGGTGGAGAATGCGGGCAAACCAGCCCGGTGAGGGAGGCGCATCCCTGTTGCTAAGGGCATGGTTACCCAGGGGGTGGTACAGCCGAGGGCTGTGGTATAGTAAGCACCTTATACGGACATGTGTTATGGACAATCGTGTGGTGCACTTTATATGGACTCGGTTGCTTTAGGTGACCGCCCGACGCACCCCAGCATCTTGCCGGTGACCCGGCGAGGTCACGAAGACGTCGCACCCTAAGTATCCGGTGACTCGGTGGGGTCATGAAGACCAAGTCATCATGCCGGTGGCCTAGGTGTCACGAAGATGCCAAGTCAGCGCCAACTCCAGATTACAATGAACTGTCTGGGATACTGTGTTCAAACCCCACAGGCTTGAACAGAGGGGGGAGGTATGTGGTGATGCGACCCATGGCCTGGTGCATCACACAGGTTGTTGGTATATGACTCTGTTCACATGTATCCGGTTTTTACTGTGGATGTGCTGTGCTAAAACCTACCTGGAACACAGTGAGTTAACAGCTGAAAGTGAGTGCTGTAGATCAGACAGATTCATGAGCCTAATGAGCGGCAGCTGAGAGCGGTGTGTGTGTGTGCTGATTGCCTGGCAGCTCAGGTGGGTGTGTCCATGTGGGTGTGGCGAGCAGGACTTAACCTGCCAGGTGTGTGTGAATTGCAGACAAGCCATCAGATCAGAGCAGACTGCAGATGAGAGCAGACCAGAGACTGCAGAGTCCAGAGAGAGGACATGTTTCATGGGGGATGAAGCAGGATGCCTGGCTCTCCATGCTGGAGACGCCGGCCCCTCTGAGTCGTGTGGAGCCTGTGGCCAGACCGAGAGGTTAGTGGAGCACCTGGGTGTAAGGGGGGGTCCTGGCTGAACTTATAGGGAGCTCACTCTGTCCATGGTGGTGAGGCTGCCATCCGGGATCTCTGCCTGTGTGGTGGGGGCTTGGAGGCAGCTGGGCATCATGGGCAGGGTGGGGAGACCTTGGGGGATGCTTTGACTGCCCTGAAGCTCAGGTGGCTCGCAACCTGGTCTGGGCCTAGAGGGCGGAAGTCCATACTGGACTGTGCTCGTGTGAGTGGTCTGGGCCTGACAAGGCTGAAGTCCATGAGGGACTATGGAAGTGCATGACAGCCTATGGAAAAGGGCCCATGTATGATGTGGGACCAGGAGGTCTGGGTGTGAATGGAGGCAGAGTAGAAGCCTCTGTGGGAGAGAGAAGACTCAAGTCCTGTGAGAATGGAGCCGTGAGGCCAGGCGACAAGGGTGGTAGAGGACCGGGAGTTGGGAAGTGGGGCTGACCCTGGAGGGGCTCGCGAGGGCGTGTTTGGTGCAGCCGCTTGCCTGGAGGTCTGGCCTGGATGGCAGACTTGGAAGCGGCTGGCGACCTGGAGACACGTGCCGAGGAGTTCTTGGGGGCCTGACTTGCCCTGGAGCTCCGGTGACTACAACCAGGTCGGGGCCTGGTTCAGAGCAGCCAGAGCGCTGTGTAGAGGGCTGGGAAGAGTTAGCAGCCTGTGTGAAGGGACTGGACTCCCAAGGGGACACTGGGCCAAGGAAGAGCCTGGCCATAGGGTAAATACCGTCAGGTGTGAATAGGGGTGAGCCGACTAGGCCAGGATCCCTAGGGGACGGTGTGTTACCTATGTACTCTGTGTTGTGTAACGGTACATTGAGGCTACCCGGGAGAAAGGATATGTGCAATATACTTTATGTACCGTGGAATGTAATGTGATGTTATTTGTACTATGTTATGTGATGTGAGTGTAATATAATGTATTGTATGTATTTTATATGAGAGGAGCAGTTTATATTTAATAAACTGCTGCATAATGGTGAAAAAACATGTATTGGTGTCATTGTACGCTGTCAAGCGAACCCCCAGGGAAACGCTACCTCACAATGGCTACAACAAACTGAACACTGGGGAAGAAGGAGAGGCATAGGGACAAACTTCAGGGAGCAGGAGTTTACCTAGCAACAGAGAGACCAATGCATAACATAGAAAAAAACACATTATGAGTTGTTTCCATTCGAGGGACACAACACCCCACGTGCTCTGTCTCTATCCCTTGCTGTGCTCTCATTCTGGCCCCCTGTGCTATCTCTCTGCTCCCACTGTGCTGTCTCTCTGCCACCCTCCTGTGCTGTCTCTCTGTCCTCCTCTGTGCTGCCTCTCTCTGGCCTCCACTGTGCTGTCTCTCTGGCCCCCTCTGGGAGCGTGGACCGGGCAGGGATGAGCCGGCTGCATGGAGCGTGGACCAGGCAGGGATGAGCAGGCTACGGGGAGCGTGGACCGGGTGGGGTGGGAGTGTGGACTGGGGTATGCAGGCTGCTGGGAAGGTGGACCGGGTGGGGATGGGAGTGTGGACGGGGTGTGCGGGCTGCTGGGTGGACTGGGTGGAGGTGCGAGCGTGGACTCGGGTAACTGGGCTGCTATGAGGGTGGACCAGGTGGGTGCGGGCGTGTGGCCTGGGGTATGCAGGCTTTTGGGAGGGTGGACTGGGTGGAGTGTGAACCTGGGCGTGCGGGCTGCTGGGAGGCTGGACCAGGTGAGGCTTGGACCATGGACCAGGTGGGGGTGGTAGTGTGGTTCGGGGTGTGAAGACTGCTGCAAGGGTGGACTGGGTGGGGATGGGAGTGTGGACTGGGTGGGGTGGGAGCATGGACCAGGGTGAGTGAGCTGCTGGGAGGCTGGACCTGGTGGGGGTGGCAGTGTGGACCAGGGTGTGAGGGTTGCTGGGAGGGTGGACCAGGTGGGGGTGGGAGTGTGGAACATGGTGTGCGGGCTGCTGAGAAGATGGACCGGGTGAGGCTGGAAAGGTGGACCGGGAGTGGGATTGTGGTTTGGGATGTGCGGGCTGTTGGGAGGGTGGACCGGGTGGTGGTGGGAGTGTGGATCGGGTTGTGCAGGCTGCTGGGAGGGTAGACTGAGTGGGGGTGGGAGTGTGGTTTAAGGTGTGCGGGCTGCTGGGAGGGTGGACCGGGTGGGAGGGAGTGTGGACCGGGTGGGTATGGGAGTGTGGACAAGGATGTGAGGGCTGCTGGGAGTATGGACCAGGTGGGGGTGGGAGTGTGGCCAGGAGTGTGCAGGCTGCCGGGAGGGTGGACCAGGTGGGGGTGGGAGTGTGGATCAGGATCGGTGGGCTGCTGGGAGCGTTGATTGGGTGGGGGGTTAGAGTGTGGACCGGGGTGTGCTGGCTACTGGGAGGGTTGACTAGGTGGGAGTTAGAGTGTGGCCCAGAGTGAGCGAAGTGAGCGGGCTGCAGTACCTGGCCGCCGTCTGTACCTCGCACTGCAGGACCTGTGATGATGTCAGGGTCATGATTTCATCACATGACTGTGACATCATCACAGGTCCTGTATGCAAAGCAAAGCGCAGAGGTGAGTTGGAGGCGTGCAGGGTGGCGGCGGGGGCGCTTATACATTGTCGGTTCATTTGTCACTTCCGCCACCAGCAGTGGTCATATTTGGACACTTTTCAGTTGGGTGTTCAAATATGGCGACTGGAACTTGTTCCGTCCTCTGACCAATCAGAGGATAGGAGGGCACCCTGACGGCGGAAGTTGATGACGGACAGGACAAGGCAATTATTTAAAAGGATGACATAACAACAAGACATATAAAACTAAGTGTCAAAAAGACAAGAAAAACGCATCTAAAGAAAGGCACCGAAAAACGCAATGAAAAAGGCAAGTAGCTCACCAATAGCTCAGCATGGGAATGTAGCCTTAATGTTGCTTTGAAATGGCTTTTAGACATAGTAGAAATTTACACTGATCCAAAATCCACAGTTAATCTGCGGGGAAAACTCAGCATGCTACAAAATGTGATTTATGCCTTGAAGGTGCGGGTGCATTCCTCAGATGACGACATTATTTCATAGTTCCCCTAGAAATAACACCGAAGGCTGAATTAACACTTGTTTTCTTTTTTCTTGTCTGCAATAAACACATCCGTTTTTGTTCTGTTTGTCTGTTTTTTATCATCTAGGTGTATCATCAGCCACATAAAAATTCCTTCATTTATACATTCAGTCGCTATATTTGATTAAAGGGTTTAATCCGTCATCCTGTGTTGCAAATCCACATAGCGAGAGGCCAACGCTGATAGCTTTCGATGAATATTAATGTAAGTCATTAGAGTGTGAGCACCAATGACGCAAGTACTAATGTCTGATCTGGGCGCTTTTCATTTCAGGATGACAACAATGGATTTGTAAAAATGAAAAGATCAATATTGCGGAAGAAAATGGAGCCGACATGATGCAAATCTGTGGTATAACGCCCCATATGTGTACATACAATTTGGATTATTTTACTATATTTCAGAAAAAAGTGCAAAAATGTGCATGATAGTTACACATAAGCAGCTCCATGCTTACATTGCAGAAGTAAACTGGCTGGTACCTGCCTTGCTCAAAAAGTACGCCGC
>JARQOC010000620.1:17500-68641 GCA_033576535.1 Allobates femoralis | reverse complement strand
GACCAACCGACCCGGGTGTGAGGTGTCAACGTTCCATCATTAAATACCCCTTTCCCGAACCTGAAGGACCCACACCCACAAGTTCCCAAATTCTTTTACGAAGCCACTACCCATGAATGACTTCTTACCACCACCAAATATCGGTACTCGCAGCCTCTGGAATCGGACCTATCCCCCCGCCACAGACCGGCCACATGACCCCTTACGTGGCCCTGGCCCTCCACACCCCATGGCCTGCTCCAAACCATCCCGCAGTCCCAGCATCCACAAATCTAAGCCAATGTCAGTAAGATCAATCATCCGACAAAGTACCTCAGGTCCGCGCTGCTGCAGGATAGATGTAAATGACACCAGAGACACCGGGATGCCTGGTTGAAAGTGATGAATAGCTTTATTTTCCGACGCGTTTCGGAGCTGCTTGCCGGACTCCTTCCTGAGGATGTCATTTACATCTATCCTGCAGCAGCGCGGACCTGAGGTACTTTGTCCGGATGATTGATTGTTTACCGCAGTAACTTGTGGAAGTACGGTCCCTGCAGCAGCTGCATTTCTGAGCGATCAAGCTGGTTGTGTGTGACACAACCTTATCAGGTGAGCGATTCTGATTTAGACCCTTATTTTAACTGATTGGAAAAAGATAAGACCCTATTGCGCATTCTCAACCTTTATAGAATGTCATTAAGATGTACACCATCTAGCCGTAAATATTGGCCCAAGGACTCCTCCAAATCTCTGTGCCGTACCACCAAACCTCCATTTCTGGCAACAAACCGACCAATCGTCCTATTCAACTTAATGCGGGCTTTATTAATCCGGTCGACCGACCTGGCGAAACGCCAACTCGTCTGAGCCACTATGTCGGACCACACTATAATTAGACCCGGGAACTCTCTCCACAATCCCAACAAATCCAACTTAATCTCCCTCTTCAAGTCTCTGGCTGTCAGCACCCCCAAATCTTTCCCTCCCACATGCAAAACAAGGACATTGGGGTCCTGATCAACCCTGGCATAATACGCGACTTCCGGGAGCACTCTCCCCCACGTCATGCCGCGTATTCCAATCCATTTTACCCGCGCATCCTCTTTTGCCAGTCCAAGCTGTCTGCCCTCCGGACGTGCGTCCACACGTAACGCTCCCCAGTAAACGTAGGAGTGCCCGAGGATCCAAACCAAACACGCACGTATAAAATAAACACCATTAACGAATACCACCAACCTGTCATACAATAGTTAACTCCCCCATTTTAAACAACAACTACTGCCCCCCCCCACCCCCGCACGTTCAGTGCGTATTTCCCTTCAACAAATGCGGCCGCACATAAAGGCGAAAACGAGAGGATTGCCATCTCCCAATCTGACGGATCAACTCATCACTCAACCCCCATCTAGAAGCCTCCGTCGCCGTCCCTATCCGAAATGAATGCGACCCATACTCACTTGGCACCTCTCCCACCGGTGCCAAACAAACCTTTAACACTGATATAAACTGAAATTTTGACAACGATGAACCATCCTCATGTCGTAATAAGGACCCAGGGTATCCTCCGCGCAGCCTCAAAAACCCTGCCACCTGCGAAACTGGACACAACTGATGTCCCGGTATACCATACATCACCACCAAGTGTCCCCGACCCAACTGATCCGTTTTGGACCGACGCAACTTATACTCCACCCGATCCTCCGTAATCACCACATCCCCGAACAAAAGACCTCCTGACACATGCTTCCCAGGACTAACCAATTAGATAATGCGAAACGCCCCAAAAAACGCCAGAACAAATGCAACCTTAAACAATTTCTGTTCATACCGGGAGGAACACACCTCCCCCAAACTGCGCACCAACTGTTCCAGGAATTGAAATGAAATTGGCCTCCTGGTGTCCCGGGCCCTCGCCCCCTTCTTAAAACCCTTCATGGTCTGCTGGACCAAAAAATCCTTCGTGGCATATTTCACCCCTTGCAACTTGAACCAAAATGCTAAAGCGGCCAACCTGTGTCCCATCGCTGACACTGACCGGCCTACTGCGAAATCTCCGCTCAAAACGACAACACCCCAAAAACCCTTCCTTCGTAGCCCGGTCCCAAAAATCTGCCTCGCTCTAATTCCTCCCACTCCTTCCACACCGACTGATATCGGCACCAAGTAGCCTTGGTCACCGATCTCCTGATCCCTTCATAGGCTAACTGATACCAGATCCCACAACCAATCAGGACACTGTTCTCCCTCCTTGTCTGCTCCTGGCACCAGGCTCCGGAACCAGCAAAACTGAAAACGGGACAACGCATCAGCTACCTCATTTTCCACTCCCGGCACATGCTTCGCCACCACGCAAATGTTAAAGTCTAAACAACGCAGCACTAGATGTCGCAGCAACTCCACTACTGGTGTTGATTTTGCTGAAAGAGTATTGATGGAATGGACCACCCCATATTATTACAATGCAAGCAAGCCTTCTTGCCTTTGTGGAGCCCACTGGTACGGGGTACTCGGTACCGGACCGGGTTGCTGCTGGGGATGTCACAGAGGTCCTGGTCTGGACCGTGTCCCGGGTTCTCACAAGTAAAAGGGAATATTTACAAGGGATAGAGTTTGTCGTGACGCCACCCACGGTTTGTGGTCAATGGTGGGACCACTGCTGCAGCGCTTCTCTACCAGGAGGATGGATGGGCTGCAGCCAGATGGATGAGCCCGCCGCGGGTCGGGCTGCTCCTGACAGGATAAAAGGTCATTTTAAACAGTTCATAGTACCTGGAATCAGACACGGACGCACAGGCAGGGTTCATCGGGTTTACTTGTCAGCTCTTTCAAGTCAAACAGCAGTTCTCAGTACAGTTCAATTCTTAACACAAGTTACAGTCACTTTGCTCCAGTTTTGCTAAACCCATTGCAGCCAGGCTGTCACTTTAAGACCCCTCACTCTTTCTAGTGTCCTTTCAGGCTGTTCTCTCTCCTTTAGGTGTTTCTCCGGGTTGTATGGCGGCAGCTCAGACCCCTGTGGGTCCTCGTGGTTGCTACTGTGCCTTTCATCCTTTGTTGTGGGAACTCCAACTTGGAATTGCGGCTCCCCGTCGGTGAATCTAGGGATACCGGGTGAATCTTCGGTCCCCTTCAGAGCTGACACTCTGCTGTATGCCTAGCCTGCAATAGCCCTCTCCCGCAAGGCACTATCAGGCTCCTTCTAACCTGTGTGACTCCAGCTTCAATAGGGAAGACTACTCCGCCTGTAGTTGGTCGGTGCTGCCAAGTTCCTCGGACCCAGTGCTGCTGGTCCGATCTCTGTCCTCACACTCCCCTGGGATGCTAGCTATGGACGAGCTTTCTCTCCCATGGTTTCTCTGACTCTGTGGATTCTGCATCTCCGTGTAGCCCAATCCCACCAGGTCGTGTCTCTTTCTTTCTGTTCTTGTCTTTGTTTCTCAGCCTACTGCGGCCTACTAACTCCTTCCTCCTCTTCTTCCTCTATTTCTACCTTCTGTCACCAGACCTACATTCGTTCCCACCCACTGTCCTCTAAACCCACCACCCCTTTCCCACCTAGAGTTCCGGGCTCCGGGTTGGGTGCTGCCTCCTAGTGGTGTCTGGGATGTCTGTGAGGGTGTTTAGTGTATAAACTGTCTTTTCCTCCTGCCTGGCTGCAGTTCCCTTGTGGCCACCCTGGTCGCAGGGGCCACATTCCCCCGGAGTTAAACCGACGTGTCCCGACGCTGTCCGGCATGGATCCCCCTGAAAAAGGCATTTATTTTTAATAACATTAAGCATTTTTGTTTCTTCCATTTAAGGAGGCACGGATTCTTTTAACGTTGCATTAGTTAACTATATACATTAGTCCACGGGTGTATCTGCTTAGGAGGCCTGGATTCGCTACACCACCCCCAGGCACTTGCTTTCCCTAACTTAGTGTGCATGGGAGTTAATCCAGTTCCTCCACCCTATTGGACACTCTACCGGGTTAAGTGCTAACATACATTTAAATATTCACATTATTCTTCAAAACATTACTTTTCCTGTAAAAGTATAAAAGTTCTCTTCAAAAATGCAAAACCGTCCAAAAAGTGCAAAATGTAGCATAAGTGCTTCAAATGCAGTTCAAAGCACCATTTTCAAGTTCAGTTTCAGTTCAAGTTCTATGCACAGCCTTGAAGTGCAATTTGGTCTTAAAAACAATGGGGAGCACACAGGGTGCTCAACTATATACAATCTAAAGTTTATACCAGCTCACTGTCCGTGGTATTAAATGTCTATTAAACATGTAAAAGACAAACGGGAAAAAGGCTAACATTCATTCAGGATTAGAATGGGGCCATCAAGGGTCACGTCACATTCACACTTACAGTTCTGGTTGCAGGATCCGGGTCTTCATTCCTGGTTTTTCTTCTCCATCTTCCATGGAAGTGTTTGCGGTCCTCGCCATCTAGGAAACAATTCCAAGTCTTGCAGGGCCTGTATTAGTGACTCACAGTGGGCGGGGTGCTCAGGTCTCAGGCACTGGCTGTCAGTCACAGTTGCGGTGCCTGAGGCTGCGGGCCCGGTGGTCAGTAAAAGGGGTTAAATAAAATAATAAAAGAAGTAAAGTTATTAGTTTGTGACGCCACCTGTAGGGGTCCAGTGATGGCACCGGCGCTGCTTGGACCTCCGGGGTGATGGGCGCAGCAGGATGGAACCGCTCCCTACAGGACGAGCGGGATCCCCGGAGTCGTGAGCTGCCGTAGAGGAATAGGGCAGCTCGGTTGTTTCTATAGAGCAAGATGATTAGTGGTGGTCCTGAAATAAAGCTCAGACACATTGCTCCTCTGAACGGGTGTTTACTTAGTTCTTCAATCGCAGACAGGTACAGTTAGGGCCAGAAATATTTGGACAGTGACACAAGTTTTGTTATTTTAGCTGTTTACAAAAACATGTTCAGAAATACAATTATATATATAATATGGACTGAAAGTGCACACTCCCAGCTGCAATATGAGAGTTTCCACATCCAAATCGGAGAAAGGGTTTAGGAATTATAGCTCTGTAATGCATAGCCTCCTCTTTTTCAAGGGACCAAAAGTAATTGGACAATGGACTCTAAGGGCTACAATTAACTCTGAAGGCGTCTCCCTCGTTAACCTGTAATCAATGAAGTAGTTAAAAGGTCAGGGTTGGATTCCAGGTGTGTGGTTTTGCATTTGGAAGCTGTTGCTGTGACCAGACAACATACGGTCAAAGGAACTCTCAATTGAGGTGAAGCAGAACATCCTGAGGCTGAAAAAAAAGAAAAAATCCATCAGAGAGATAGCAGACATGCTTGGAGTAGCAAAATCAACAGTTGGGTACATTCTGAGAAAAAAGGAATTGACTGGTGAGCTTGGGAACTCTAAAAGGCCTGGGCGTCCACGGATGACAACAGTGGTGGATGATCGCCGCATACTTTATTTGGTGAAGAAGAACCTGTTCACAACATCAACTGAAGTCCAGAACACTCTCAGTGAAGTAGGTGTATCTGTCTCTAAGTCAACAGTAAAGAGAAGACTCCATGACAGTAAATACAAAGGGTTCACATCTAGATGCAAACCATTCATCAATTCCAAAAATAGACAGGCCAGAGTTAAATTTGCTGAAAAACACCTCAAGAAGCCAGCTCAGTTCTGGAAAAGTATTCTATGGACAGACGAGACAAAGATCAACCTGTACCAGAATGATGGGAAGAAAAAAGTTTGGAGAAGAAAGGGAACGGCACATGATCCAAGGCACACCACATCCTCTGTAAAACATGGTGGAGGCAACGTGATGGCATGGGCATGCATGGCTTTCAATGGCACTGGGTCACTTGTGTTTATTGATAACATAACAGCAGACAAGAGTAGCCGGATGAATTCTGAAGTGTACCGGGATATACTTTCAGCCCAGATTCAGCCAAATGCTGCAAAGTTGATTGGACGGTGCTTCATAGTACAGATGGACAATGACCCCAAGCATACAGCCAAAGCTACCCAGGAGTTCATGAATGCAAAAAAGTGGAACATTCTGCAATGGCCAAGTCAATCACCAGATCTTAACCCAATTGAGCATGCATTTCACTTGCTCAAATCCAGACTTAAGACGGAAAGACCCACAAACAAGCAAGACCTGAAGGCTG
The DNA here is from genome assembly GCA_033576535.1 of Allobates femoralis. Classification (NCBI taxonomy): domain Eukaryota; kingdom Metazoa; phylum Chordata; class Amphibia; order Anura; family Aromobatidae; genus Allobates; species Allobates femoralis. Next base: position 62,526 of record JARQOC010000620.1, on the reverse strand, counting down.
CGGCTGTAAAGGCCTGGCAAAGCATTAAGAAGGAGGAAACCCAGCGTTTGGTGATGTCCATGGGTTCCAGACAGGGCCGGGACGATAGGTAGGCGACCCTAGGCGATCGCCTAGGGCGCCATCTTGTGGAGGGTGCATTGCCCGCCCCTGGAGGGCCCCGTGCTGACCGCCGGCGGCCGCGCCGGCCAGAGAGGAGGGAGGAGGGGACTTCTCTGCCCGATGCCCGCCCCTCCTATCCTCCAACATGGGGCCTATGGAGCGCGGATCCGCTCTGTGCCATAATATCACTTCTGCAATGTATATTCATACATTGCAGAAGTGATATCCAGTTAAATTAAAGGGTTTAAAATAAAAAAATCATTATTCTCACCTCTCCACGATCCAGCGATGCCTCCTGCGCTCGGCTCTGTGCTTCCAGGACCTGGCCTGACGTCACAGTGCAGTCACATGACCGGTTACCGCGGTAACCGGTCATGTGACTGTGACATCACGCCAGGTCCTGTGCATCAGAAGAAGAGAAGCTGGAAGCAGCGCGGGTGTCGTGGAGAGGTGAGAATGAAGATTTTTTTATTTTTTAAGCTCTGCAAAGTAGGAGGACAAAGAGGGGGGCAAAGAGGGGCTGCAAAGAGGGGAGCAAAGAGGGGAGCAAAGAGAGTCTGCAAAGAGGGGAGCAAAGAGGGGAGCAAAGAGGGGGTGCAAAGAGGGTCTGCAAAGAGGGGGGCAAAGAGGGGTGCAAAGAGGGGCTGCAAAGATGGGAGCAAAGAGGGTCTGCAAAGAGGGGGTGCAAAGAGGGTCTGCAAAGAGGGGGTGCAAAGAGGGTCTGCAAAGAGGGGGTGCAAAGAGGGTCTGCAAAGAGGGGTGCAAAGAGGGGGTGCAAAGAGGGTCTGCAAAGAGGGGGTGCAAAGAGGGTCTGCAAAGAGGGGAGCAAAGAGGGGCTGCAAAGAGGGGGGCAAAGAGGGTCTGCAAAGAGGGGAGCAAAGAGGGGGTGCAAAGAGGGTCTGCAAAGAGGGGGGCAAGGAGGGGTGCAAAGAGGGGCTGCAAAGAGGGGAGCAAAGAGGGTCTGCAAAGAGGGGGTGCAAAGAGGGTCTGCAAAGAGGGGTTGCAAAGAGGGTCTGCAAAGAGGGGATGCAAAAAGGGGAGCAAAGAGGGGGTGCAAAGAGGGGGTGCAAAGAGGGTCTGCAAAGAGGGGAGCAAAGAGGGGCTGCAAAGAGGGGGACAAAGAGGGTCTGCAAAGAGGGGGGCAAAGAGGGGAGCAAAGAGGGGGTGCAAAGAGGGTCTGCAAAGAGGGTCTGCAAAGAGGGGTGCAAAGAGGGTTTGCAAAGAGGGGGGCAAAGAGGGGAGCAAAGAGGGGAGCAAAGAGGGTCTGCAAAGAGGGGAGCAAAGAGGGGCTGCAAAGAGGGGAGCAAAGAGGGGCTGCAAAGAGGGGAGCAAAGAGGGGGTGCAAAGAGGGGTGCAAAGAGGGGGTGCAAAGAGGGGAGCAAAGAGGGGCTGCAAAGAGGGGAGCAAAGAGGGGGTGCAAAGAGGGGGTGCAAAGAGGGTCGGCAAAGAGGGGAGCAAAGAGAGGGTGCAAAGAGGGGGGCAAAGAGGGGGTGCAAAGAGGGTCGGCAAAGAGGGGAGCAAAGAGGGGCTGCAAAGAGGGGGTGCAAAAAGGGGGGCAAAGAGGGGCTGCAAAGAGGGGCTGCAAAGAGGGGGGCAAAGAGGGGCTGCAAAGTGGGGGGACAGAGGGGACAAAGAGGGGAGACAGAGGGCAGACAGAGGGGAGAAGGGTGACAGGAGGGGGACAAGGTGACAGGACGAGCAGGGAGAGGATCCAAACTGATGCTGCAAAACATCGGGATCGGATGCCTATTTGGCATCCGATTGCAGTCATCAGTTTGGATCCGATGCTGTCCGAGGGGTGCAGCAAAAAGTCTGATCCCCTTGGACAGCACAAAAACGCTGTGTGAAAGCAGCCTTATTTGGCACGGATCAGGTCAGATCCAATTCAGTCCAATTTGACCCGCTGTGCCAAAAATCGAAGCAGGCTGCACAGCAAAAAATCGGCCAGAATCGGATCCGACAAAAATCGGATGCCAATAAGGCCAAATCCGATGTGATCCGTGCCCATAGGATAACATGGGGCCAAAATCTGATCCGTGGCTGTCCGTTTTACAACGGACAGCCACGGATCACAGAAAAACGCAGTGTGAAAGCAGCCTTACAGCAGACGCACGGTGACGGCGGCCGCGGTGAGTGTGCAAAGGCGCGCTTCCCCCCCCGGCCCCCGCATACTGGGCCCTGTATACACCACTGGGTCTTGTATACACCACTAGGCCCTGTATACACCACCACTGGGCCCTGTATACACCACCACTGGGCCCTGTATACACCACCACTGGGCCTGCTGTATATACTGCTGGGGCCTGTATATACCACTGGGGCTGCTGTATATACTGCTGGGGCCTGTATATACCACTGGGGCTGCTGTATAACCCCTAGGGCTGCTGTATAACCCCTGGGGCTGCTGTATTACCCCTGGGGCTGCTGTATAACCCCTGGGGCTGCTGTATAACCCCTGGGGATGCTGTATTACCCCTGGGGCTGCTGTATTACCACTGGGGCTGCTGTATTACCCCTAGGGCTGCTGTATAACCCCTGGGGCTGCTGTATTACCCCTGGGGCTGCTGTATTACCCCTGGGGCTGCTGTATTACCCCTGGGGCTGCTGTATTACCCCTGGGGCTGCTGTATTACCACTGGGGCTGCTGTATTACCACTGGGGTCTGTATATACCACTGGAGAGGCTGCTGTATACCACTTTGCTGGGGGCTGTATACCTGTGCTGGGGTCCACCCTCGGCTTACACACGAGTCAATAGGTTTTCCCAGGTTTTGGGGGCAAAAGTAGGGGGGTCTGCTTATACACAGGTCGGGTTATACACGAGTATATATGGGTAGTAATCCTACAGTGTCTGCTGGACATGGTATGAGGAGGTTTATGGCTCAGTCAGTACACACTCCATACTTCATGGTAAGGGGAGGGTTTATGGCTCAGTACAAACTCCATACTTCTTGTTATTAACCAGTTAATGCTCTCTTGTCCACCGCACTGCAGTTTCAAAAGAGGACAACAGCGAGACAAGCAGCAACATGGCATCAGAGAGTCCCTGACCTCGAAATAGAAGATCCTCAGATCCTGGTATTGTGACATAATATTAAGAATAATACTTTTTGCATTTATATTACACTATGAATTCCACAGCACTTTACATACATCATGAACACTGTCCCCATTGGGGCTCACAATGTAAACAACCTATCAGTATGTCTCTGTAGTGTGGTTGGACGAACCTTTTATAGGTCCCCGTTAAATTAAATTTACTTTCAAAGTATGCTGACATTTTTATTCCCAGACATATTTCGGGGGGGGGGGGGGGGGGGGGGGGGGGCGCCGTTTGCCTTACCTGCCTAGGGCACCAAAATGCCTTGTCCCGCCACTGGTTCCAGACTTAAGGCAGTGATTGCCTCCAAAGGATTCGCAACAAAATATTGAAAATAAAAATATTTTGTTTGGGTTATGTTTATTTGTCCAATTACTTTTGACCTCCTAAAATGTGGAGTGTTTGTAAAGAAATGTGTACAATTCCTACATTTTCTATCAGATATTTTTGTTCAACCCTTCAAATTAAACGTTACAATCTGCACTTGAATTCTGTTGTAGAGGTTTCATTTCAAATCCAATGTGGTGGCATGCAGAGCCCAACTCGCGAAAATTGTGTCACTGTCCAAATAATTCTGGCCCTAACTGTATAACGGTTCTCAATGCCATGTAACGAACCGGGTGGTCCCTGTGGTGATTAGTGTCCCTCTGAGGCTCCACGGAGTGTCCTTCTCTATCCTAACTGTCCCTCTCTCATCGCTGCTTTAGTATACCTTGCCAAGGTACTGAGGATCTTCTATTGGGTCCGGAGCCTTGGCCCTGACTCTCGTTAGGTCCCTGACCCTCAATGGTGGGTACCCCCTGGTACAGCTGCGGTGCTGGTAAATTGTGAATTGGGCTCCTTTAAAGCTTTCAATCACTCCGGGTTCTGTGGTGCAGAGTTAAAGCGTCTGTACCACCTCGGAGCCGGTACTTCGGGTTGTGGACTGGGCTCGGGTATTGTCTTACCCGTTCTCTCTCTCTTGGCCCCTTTCTCTTCTGGGTCACCAGTGCTCGGTGCCCTCCCTGTTAGCTGTCTCAGTGCTCCTCTTCAATGCCTTCCACTCTTCTTCATCTGCTACATTCACTTTGCCTCTCTCCGTGCTGCACAGCCTGTGCAGCTCCCTTCTGGCTTCTCTGCACTCACTTCCTGATCTCACTCCTTACTGCCTTCCCACTCACTATATCACCTAGCTCTCCTCTCACCGAGACCTGTTACCCTAGCAACGGGTATCTGATTGGTCCCCTATTGCTAGGTGTGTGTGTGTTGGAGCCTCAGGATTATCCTATTCACCACTGAGACGGAGAATACAACACCTTCAGTCAGGGGTGTAGTACCCTCCTGTGACTCACTCTTAGTGGGGCTCCACATTAGCAAGTAGCTTTCCGGAGTTTGCGTAGCTACATCTGCTGTAGAATTGGCTGTAACAGTCTCTGTTGGGTCTGTAGAACCCGTGTTTTTCTGTTGGATCCGTGTGAACTGTGGGATCTGGATCAAGTTCAGGATCCTCTAAGGCTGGGAGTTCATTTTCTTCTTGCATCCTCAAGCACAGTCTCTTTACTTTCACCCCATAGGGACCTCTCTCTCCTTGAATGACATTATAAGAGACCCATTCATCAATAGTCACTTTCCTGTCCAGGTGGTCTCCAGGCAAATATCCCTCTATGTCTCGTCGATTTATGAAAATGTCTCTTGGTGCGCCGGGTTCACGTGCAAAGGAAAATCCCTTATCCTCGATGATTTTCCCGATCTGTCCCTGTGTCGTGGGGATCTTTGCACACTTGTGTCTCGTCGTGCTGCGGCTTTGGCTTCTTTTGTACGGGCAATGACAATCTGCTTGTGCACTTGCCTCTTAATCTCTTCTTTCTCCCATTTGCGCACACAACGTCTTATGTACTCTTCCCGGGTTAAAATTTCTGCTGGTCCTACAGCACTGCCAGAGTCTCCTAGAAAGCCCATTAAGTCATCACAGTTATCATCCTTCTCCCACCAGTAGCGGAGCTGTTCTCCTCGCACCTCTGATGTCGTTGGCGCGGGAATCAGGGGTTCCGGTAAGGCTCCGAGTGGGTCTGTCTCTCTTAAGGCAGGGCACGGTGCAGCTTCGGGTACAGAAAGGTCGATTAAAGTCGTGGTGCGACAGGTTGATTCACTTTCGCAGCGATGACTGGTGGCGCCAACCCAGCCAGGTTGCGCAGACAAGGCCTTCTGATTATGGCTTATATCTATTCGAATCCGGGTTCTCTGCTTCGATTGGGCCTGGGTCATCTGTAAGGGCAGCAGTCGCAGCACACCCCTCCGGGTGTCTCGGATCTCCGGACATTGTTCTCCGCCTTCCGCCATGCCACCTCGGTCACTAGAGTTCTTTCCCTGGCCGGGTTCCTCCACTGCGTTCCGTGGGCCCTCTGGGATCACTGTAGATCTTCTGACTGCAGTGCTCTGTGGAGCCCACTAGGACGGGGTACTCGGTACCGGACCGGGTTGCTGCTGGGGATGTCACGGAGGGCCTGATCCGGACCATGTCCTGGGTTCCGCAAGTAAAAGGGAATATACACAGGGGATAGTTTGTCGTGATGCCACCCACGGGTTGTGGTCAGGGTGACCACCGCTGCTGCAGAACCTCTGGGATGATGTTAGGCAGCTTTAGATGGAACGGCTCTCCATAGGTAGAGTCTGGTTCCCCGGGGCAGTGGTAATTAAAGTCTATAATGGATGTTAAAGATGTTGAAGGAAAGGAATGATAGTGGAGATGGGGCTGCGTGTGGGAGTAATCAGGACTTGAGTACAAGGATCACACACTCATGTTTCTGACGTTTTCCAAAGCTTTACTGTAGATGTTCTTTACAGAGAATTGTCCACGGAGTCTGTACTGGGGCCGGGTTGCTCTCACCCTGTCTGGGTCCTCAGCTTCCTCCTGCTGCGCTGTGTGTAGCCCTGCTGCTGCTTTTAGTTGAGCTGGTGGCACTGTCTCTCCTCACAGGTACCTCCTTGGCTAGGCAACTTGAGTCTTCCTTGTGCTTCTGACCCCGCCGTGTTGCTTCGCTCAGGTACAGTGTCAATCTACAACCTCCACTCTCCCGGTATTTACTGTGCTGTGTGTGTCAGTCACAGTTTCGGATCTGGTATCCGACCTGTGCGCTTCTCCAGGGCGAGTGGTGCTGTCACTCAGTCTCCCAGATGTGTTCCTCTGTCTTCTGTACTCCTTCCCTTAGACCCTGGCTAGGCCTGGAATCCAAGAGCAGACTGTAGAGAAGCCTGACGCAGCCCCTTTACACTACAGTCTCACTCTCAGTTTTTCCCAGGAACTGGACTCTTCACAGTACTGCTACGTACTGAACTCCCTACTTCCTCTTGACCCGGAGTATATAAGGGAGCTGGTTTAGCTCCCCCTCCTGGCCCAGAGGTGCTAGTGTAGTGTCAGTGTTGTGTGGGGAGGGAACCCGTGTGATGTTACTGTGGCACGTTAACCCTTGGGGTACAACACAACCATACAGTGCTAACCACTGAGCCACCATACAGTGCCAACCACTGAGCAACGATACAGTGCTAACCAGTGAACCACCATATAGTGCTAACCACTGAGCCACCATAGAGTGCTAACCACTGAGCCACCATACAGTGCTAACCACTGAGCCATCATACAGTGCTAACCACTGAGCCACCATACAGTGCCAACCACTGAACCACCATACAGTACTAACCAATGAGCCACCAAACAGTGCCAACCACTGAGCAACCATAAAGTGCTAACCACTGAGCCACCATACAGTGCCAACCACTGAGCCACCATACAGTGCTAACCACTGAGCCACCATACAGTGCTAACCACTGAGCCACCATACAGTGCTAACCACTGAGCCACCATACAGTGCTAACCACTGAGCCACCATACAGTGCTAACCACTGAGCCAACATACAGTGCCAACCACTGAGCAACCATAGAGTGCTAACCACTGAGCCAACATACAGTGCCAACCACTGAGCAACCATAGAGTGCTAACCACTGAGCCACCATACAGTGCCAACCACTGAGCCACCATACAGTGCTAACCACTGAGCCACCATACAGTGCTAACCACTGAGCCACCATACAGTGCTGACCACTGAGCCTCCATACAATGCTAACCACTGAGCCACCATACAGTGCTAACCACTGAGCCACCGTACAGTGCTAACCACTGAGCAACCATAGAGTGCTAACCACTGAGCCACCATACAGTGCTAACTACTGAGCCACCGTACAGTGCTAACCACTGAGCAACCATAGAGTGCTAACCACTGAGCCACCATACAGTGCTTACCACGGAGCCACCGTACAGTGCTAACCACTGAGCAACCATAGAGTGCTAACCACTGAGCCACCATACAGTGCTAACCACTGAGCCACCATACAGTGCTAACCACGGAGCCACCATACAGTGCTAACCACTGAGCCACCATACAGTGCTAACCACTGAGCAACCACACTCAGCCAGCCGCGGCGACCAATCAGTGGCGCGGGATTCATATCCCCCACCAAGCCACCCTCCGCTTCGATGATTTGTTGCCGCACTCAGTGGCAACCAATCAGCGCTCCTGGCGCCTGTTTTAGAACATTCTTCGCTGATTGGTCGCTGCGGCTGGCGGTGACCAATCAGCGAAGTGGCCCGCGGGATGACTGGCTAGCGCCTGTTATCTCTTGGCTATGTTGCCACTGACCTCTGTGTGGCAGAAGATGACCTGCGGCTACCCAACGATAGTGGTGGCGTGCGTGGTTCAAATCCTGCGCCAATTCGCGGCCAGACTGCACCTGTTGCTGATTGGTCGCCGCACTCAGCAGTGACCAATCAGTGAAGCAGGATTTCTGTTAAGGGTACCTTTACACGCCACCATTGAAAGGTAGCAACTGCCAGGCACTGGGGGTAATTATGCCTGTTGCCATGAAATTGCTACGAAATACGGCGTGTAAATAGGGCAGTTCCTCCCGGTGTCCTGCAGTTGCTTCGAATACCTGTTGCTGAGCCGTGCTCAAAAACAGAAAGGCACAATTGCCATGGTAGTGGCGTCTAAACGGGGCACAGGCATGGATGTTGCGTCGCCTAGTGAACTCCCAGGGGCGTGCCACAGCATCATGGATGCCACGCCCCATCAGCGATCATTGGTGGGGGCTACTGTGTGAAGGGACAGCCAATGGAAACAGGGCGCCATATTTAAAGAACTGTCCATTCACACTACACATTTGCAATGGCGTCATGTAATAGCTAGCCTTCCTGCGCAGGCTGCCCAATCATGACGCTATTGCGTTGTCCAATCAATGCTTGTGTATCACGTAATACACAACTCTGTCATGCCTATGTACTTACGGCGCAAAATATGTACGCCCATATTCCTTTGTGGTAGTGGTGTGTGAAGCAGGGCAGTTATCCGCAGGATCTGTCGGCACTTCCAGGGAACACCTTGAGTGGAGCACGCAATGGCGGCGTGTACATGCGGCATCAGGCTGACTTCACATTAGCGTTCCCCTCCGCAGCGTTCTGTGATGTTGTGTCCCTGGTGCGGGCGGGAGTGTGTGATCTGCCTGCGCACAGATCACATGTGGGAGTGAATGGGGGCGCACGAGCCTGCGCTGTCAAGCGCAGCACCGTGCGCTCCCATTATAAAGATAGGAGGGGGCAGCCGCTGCGGTGCAATTGCGGATCCCCTCCACAGAACGCTGCGGAGGGGTCCGCAAATGTGAAGGCAGCCTCAGCGATCGGTATCCACCGTTAAAAACATGCGCGTGCGGTGGATACCTGTTGCTAGCCACAGTGGTGGCATGTAAAGGTACCTTACAGAGAGACAGACAGACACGATAAGGCGATTATATAGTAGGATCTGATGGAATCTGTAGAAAAAGGAGCTTGTGATCGGTGTATTAGAATGCAGCCATTGTTCTGGGGGTAAAGGCTCACATTGTTTCTTTTTGATGTTGAATGAAAGGGAACCAGTCATGTTAATGTTGTAATGTATGTGATCTGCAGAAGGAGCTGATAACACGGATGTACTGGAGGAAGAGTGTCAGGAAAACCTGTATTTTACTCATTGCCATCCCTGGTGGTTGTATACATAGGAGTCCAGTGGGCGGTGCCATCACTGAGTCTTCCCAGTGTGACAGTGTACGCTGACAGCTGTCAGTCACTGACAGGACCGCCCACTGGACTCATCAAATACAAGTTACACTCAATGTTTTCTGCTCAGCTGCCCCTCCTCTGTACTGAGCTGCCTGCAGATAACACTGCATGGACAGCCTGACCGCTATCTACTCAGGTTACATCTGTCTACAGCCTCGTCATCTCATCTCATCCCTATACAGCTCTCCCAGGTTGCCATGTACGCAGAGTACGTCCCAGCAGTGAGTATACTCCCCCCGCCCCCCGGCCCGCACGTCAGACACAGGCGTCGTCATCTCATCTCATCCCTGTACATCTCTCCCAGGTTGCCATGTACGCAGAGTACGTCCCAGCAGTATACTCCTCCCCCCCCCCCCCCACTCACACACAGGCGTCGTCATCTCATCTCATCCCTATACATCTCTCCCAGGTTGCCAGTACGCAGAGTACGTCCCAGCATATACCCCCCCCCCCCGTCACACACAGGCGTCGTCATCTCATCTCATCCCTTACATCTCTCCCAGTTCATACGCAGATACTCCCACACAACTCCCCCCCCCCCCCCCCACCCCACACACACACAGCTCGCATCCATCTCATCCCTATACACTCTCCCAGTTGCATGTACGCAAGTACGTCCACATATACCCCCCCCCCCCCACTCACACACAGGCGTCGTCATCTCATCTCATCCCTTACATCTCTCCCAGTGCCATTACCAGAGTACGTCCACAGTATATCCCCCCCCCCCCACTCACACACAGGCGTCGTCATCTCATCTCACCCTATACACTCTCCCAGGTTGCCAGTACGCAAGTACTCCCAGCATATACTCCCCCCCACCCACTCACACACAGGCGTCGTCATCTCATCTCATCCAACACTCCCAGGTTGCCATTACGCAAGTACTCCCGCAGTACCCCCCCCCCCCACCACACACAGGCGTCTCACTCATCTCATCCCTACACTCCCCAGGTGCCATTACGCAAGTACGTCCCAGCAGTAATCCCCCCCCCACCACTCAACACAGCGCGTCACTCATCTCATCCCTTACACTCTCCCAGTTGCCATGTACCAGAGTACGTCCACAATACCCCCCCCCCCCACCACACACAGGCGTCGTCATCTCATCTCATCCCATACATCTCCCAGGTGCCATGACGCAAGTACGTCCCACAGTATACTCCCCCCCCCCACTCACACACAGGCGCGTCATCTCACTCACCCTACACTCCCCAGTTGCCATGTACGCAAGTACGTCCAGCAGTAACTCCCCCCCCCCCCCCCCCACTCACACACAGCGTCTCATCTCATCTCTCCCTTACACTCTCCCAGGTTGCCATGTACGCAGAGTACGTCCCACAGTAACTCCCCCCCCCCCCACTCACACACAGGCGTCGTCATCTCATCTCATCCCTACACTCTCCCAGTGCCATGTACGCAAGTACTCCCAGCAGAACTCCCCCCCCACCCCACTCACACACAGGCGTCGTATCTCATCCATCCCATACACTCCCCAGTTGCCATGTACCAGAGTACGTCCCAGCATATACTCCCCCCCCCCCCACTCACACACAGCTCGTATCTCATCTCATCCCTACACCTCCAGTTGCCATTACGCAGAGTACGTCCCACAGTATACTCCCCCCACCCCACGTCACACACAGGCGTCGTCATCTCATCTCATCCCTATACACTCTCCCAGGTTGCCATGTACGCAAGTACGTCCCAGCATATATCTCCCCCCCCCACGTCACACACAGGCGTCGTCATCTCATCTCATCCCTTACACTCTCCCAGGTTGCCATGTACGCAGAGTACGTCCCAGCATATACTCCCCCCCCCACCCCACTCACACACAGCGTCGTCATCTCATCTCATCCCTATACATCTCTCCAGGTTGCCATGTACGCAGAGTACTCCCAGCATATACCTCCCCCCCCCCCCACGTCACACACAGGCTCGTCATCTCATCTCATCCCTTACATCTCTCCCAGTTGCCAGTACCAGAGTACGTCCCAGCATATACTCCCCCCCCCCCACATCACACACAGGCGTCGTCATCTCATCTCATCCCTATACATCTCCCAGGTTGCCATGTACGCAGAGTACTCCCAGCATATACTCCCCCCCCCCCCCACTCACACACAGGCGTCGTCATCTCATCTCATCCCTTACACTCTCCCAGTTGCCATGTACGCAAGTACGTCCCAGCAGTATACTCCTCCCCCACCCACATCACACACAGCGTCGTCATCTCATCTCATCCCTATACACTCTCCCAGTTGCCATGTACGCAGAGTACTCCCAGCAGTATACTCCCCCCCCCCCACGTCACACACAGCGTCGTCATCTCATCTCATCCCATACATCTCCCAGGTTGCCATGTACCAGAGTACGTCCCAGCAGTATACCCCCCCCACCCCACGTCACACACAGGCGTCGTCATCCATCTCATCCCATACACTCTCCCAGGTTGCCAGTACGCAGAGTACGTCCCAGCAGTATACTCCCCCCCCACCCCAACGTCACACACAGGCGTCGTCATCTCATCTCATCCCTATACATCTCTCCCAGGTTGCCATGTACGCAGAGTACGTCCCAGCAGTATACTCCCCCCCCACCCCACGTCACACACAGGCGTCGTCATCTCATCTCATCCCTATACATCTCTCCCAGGTTGCCATGTACGCAGAGTACGTCCCAGCAGTATACTCCTCCCCCCCCCCCGGCCACTCACACACAGGCGTCGTCATCTCATCTCATCCCTATACATCTCTCCCAGGTTGCCATGTACGCAGAGTACGTCCCAGCAGAGGTTGCCATGTACGCAGAGTACGTCCCAGCAGTATACTCCCCCCCCCCACCCCACTCACACACAGGCGTCGTCATCTCATCTCATCCCTATACATCTCTCCCAGGTTGCCATGTACGCAGAGTACGTCCCAGCAGTATACTCCCCCCCCCCACCCCACGTCACACACAGGCGTCGTCATCTCATCTCATCCCTATACATCTCTCCCAGGTTGCCATGTACCAGAGTACGTCCCAGCAGTATACTCCCCCCCACCCCCCACGTCACACACAGGCGTCGTCATCTCATCTCATCCCTTACACTCTCCCAGGTTGCCATGTACGCAGAGTACGTCCCAGCAGTATACTCCTCCCCCCCCCCCCCGCCCACGTCACACACAGGCGTCGTCATCTCATCTCATCCCTGTACATCTCTCCCAGGTTGCCATGTACGCAGAGTACGTCCCAGCAGTATACTCCCCCCCCCCCACCCCACTCACACACAGGCGTCGTCATCTCATCTCATCCCTATACATCTCTCCCAGGTTGCCATGTACGCAGAGTACGTCCCAGCAGTATACCCCCCCCCCACCCCACGTCACACACAGGCGTCGTCATCTCATCTCATCCCTATACACTCTCCCAGGTTGCCATTACCAGAGTACGTCCCAGCAGTATATCTCCCCCCCCACCCCACTCACACACAGGCGTCGTCATCTCATCTCATCCCTATACATCTCTCCCAGGTTGCCATGTACGCAGAGTACGTCCCAGCAGTATACTCCCCCCCCACCCACGTCACACACAGGCGTCGTCATCTCATCTCATCCCTATACATCTCTCCCAGGTTGCCATGTACGCAGAGTACGTCCCAGCAGTATACTCCCCCCCCCCCCCACGTCACACACAGGCGTCGTCATCTCATCTCATCCCTTACATCTCTCCCAGGTTGCCATGTACGCAGAGTACGTCCCAGCAGTATACTCCCCCCCCCCACCCCACTCACACACAGCGTCGTCATCTCATCTCATCCCTATACATCTCTCCCAGGTTGCCATGTACGCAGAGTACGTCCCAGCAGTATACTCCCCCCCCACCCCACGTCACACACAGGCGTCGTCATCTCATCTCATCCCTATACATCTCTCCCAGTTGCCATGTACGCAGAGTACGTCCCAGCAGTATACTCCCCCCCCCCCCACCCCACATCACACCAGGCGTCGTCATCTCATCTCATCCCTATACACTCTCCCAGGTTCCATGTACCAGAGTACGTCCCAGCAGTATACTCCCCCCCCCCCCCCCACGTCACACACAGGCGTCGTCATCTCATCTCATCCCTTACATCTCTCCCAGGTTGCCATGACGCAGAGTACGTCCCAGCAGTATACTCCCCCCCCACCCCACATCACACACAGGCGTCGTCATCTCATCTCATCCCATACACTCTCCCAGGTTGCCATGTACGCAGAGTACTCCCACAGTATATCCCCCCCCCACCCCACGTCACACACAGGCGTCGTCATCTCATCTCATCCTAACACTCTCCCAGTTGCCATGTACGCAGAGAGTCCACATATACCCCCCCCCCCCACGTCACACACAGCGTCGTCATCTCATCTCATCCCTAACATCTCTCCCAGTTGCCATGTACGCAGAGTACGTCCCAGCAGTATACCCCCCCCCCCCCACGTCACACACAGGCGTCGCATCCTCTCATCCCTATACATCTCCCAGGTTGCCATGACGCAGAGTACGTCCCAGCAGTATACTCTCCCCCCCCGGCCACACCGCGTCACATCCCCCCCCAGGCCGACCAGAGCTCCACAAACCATGGCTCTCATCTACTCATCCTATACACTCTCCCAGGTTGCCATGTACGCAGAGTACGTCCACATATACCCCCCCCCCCCCACATCACACACAGCGTCGTCACTCATCTCATCCCTATACATCTCTCCCAGGTTGCCATGTACGCAGAGTACGTCCCAGCAGTAAACTTCCCCCCCCACCCCACGTCACACACAGGCGTCGTCACCCTCATCTCATCCCTATACATCTCTCCCAGGTTGCCATGTACGCAGAGTACGTCCCAGCAGTATACTCCCCCCCCCCCCCCCACCCCACATCACACACAAGGCGTCGTCATCTCATCTCATCCCTATACATCTCTCCCAGGTTGCCATGTACGCAGAGTACGCCCCAGCAGTATACTCCTCCCCCCCCCCCCACGTCACACACAGCGTCGTCATCTCATCTCATCCCTATACATCTCTCCCAGGTTGCCATGTACGCAGAGTACGTCCCAGCAGTATACTCCCCCCCCCCCCCCACCCCCACATCACACACAGGCGTCGTCATCTCATCTCATCCCTATACATCTCTCCCAGGTTGCCATGTACGCAGAGTACGTCCCAGCAGTATACTCCTTCCCCCCCGCCCCCCGCCGCACGTCACACACAGGCTCGTCATCTCATCTCATCCCTGTACATCTCTCCCAGGTTGCCATGTACGCAGAGTACGTCCAGCATATACTCCCCCCCCCCCACCCCACATCACACACAGCGCGTCATCTATCTCATCCTATACACTCTCCAGGTGCCATGTACCAAGTACTCCGCAGTATACTCCCCCCCCACCCCACTCACACCGGCGCGTATCCATCTCACCATACACTCTCCCAGTGCCATTACGCAGAGTACGTCCCCAATATACTCCCCCCCCCCCCCCACCCACACACACGTCGTATCTCATCCACCCATACAGTCTCCCAGTTGCCATTCGCAGAGTACTCCAGCAGTAACCCCCCACCCCACGCAACACAGCTCGTCATCTCATCTCATCCCTTACACTCTCCCAGGTTGCCATGTACGCAGAGTACTCCCAGCATATCTCCTTCCCCACCCCACGTACACACAGGCGTCGTCATCTCATCTCATCCTATACATCCTCCCATTGCCATGTACGCAAGTACGTCCCAGCAGTATACCCCCCCCCACCCCACGCACACACAGGCGTCGTCATCTCATCTCATCCCTATACATCTCTCCCAGGTTGCCATTACGCAGAGTACTCCCAGCAGTATACCCCCCCCCACCCCACGTCACACACAGGCGTCGTCATCTCATCCATCCCTATACATCTCTCCCAGTTGCCATGTACGCAGAGTACGTCCCAGCATATACTCCCCCCCCACCCCACGTCACACACAGGCGTCGCATCTCATCTCATCCCTATACATCTCTCCCAGTTGCCATTACGAATACGTCCAGCAGTAACTCCCCCCCCCCCACCACTCAACACAGCGTCGTCATCTCATCTCATCCTTACATCTCTCCCAGGTTCATGTACCAGAGTACGTCCACAGTATACTCCTTCCCCCCCGCCCCCGCCGCACTCACACACAGGCGTCGATCTCATCTCATCCTGTACATCTCTCCCAGGTTGCCATGTACGCAGATAGCCCAGCATATACTCCCCCCCCCCCCACATCACACACAGGCGTCGCTCTCATCTCATCCTATACCTCTCCCAGTGCCATGTACGCAGAGTACGTCCCAGCATATACTCCCCCACCCCACGCACCACAGCTCGTCATCTCACTCATCCTTACATCCTCCCGGTTCCAGTACCAGAGTACTCCCAGCAGTATACTCCCCCCCCCCCCCCCCCCCCCCCCCCCCCCCCCCCCCCCCCCCCCCCCCCCCCCCCCCCCCCCCCCCCCCCCCCCCCCCCCCCCCCCCCCCCCCCCCCCCCCCCCCCCCCCCCCCCCCCCCCCCCCCCCCAAAAAAAAAAAAAAAAAAAAAAAAAAAAAAAAAAAAAAAAAAAAAAAAAAAAAAAAAAAAAAAAAAAAAAAAAAAAAAAAAAAAAAAAAAAAAAAAAAAAAAAAAAAAAAAAAAAAAAAAAAAAAAAAAAAAAAAAAAAAAAAAAAAAAAAAAAAAAAAAAAAAAAAAAAAAAAAAAAAAAAAAAAAAAAAAAAAAAAAAAAAAAAAAAAAAAAAAAAAAAAAAAAAAAAAAAAAAAAAAAAAAAAAAAAAAAAAAAAAAAAAAAAAAAAAAAAAAAAAAAAAAAAAAAAAAAAAAAAAAAAAAAAAAAAAAAAAAAAAAAAAAAAAAAAAAAAAAAAAAAAAAAAAAAAAAAAAAAAAAAAAAAAAAAAAAAAAAAAAAAAAAAAAAAAAAAAAAAAAAAAAAAAAAAAAAAAAAAAAAAAAAAAAAAAAAAAAAAAAAAAAAAAAAAAAAAAAAAAAAAAAAAAAAAAAAAAAAAAAAAAAAAAAAAAAAAAAAAAAAAAAAAACCCCCCCCAAAAACCCCGTCCCACCCCCCCACCTCCCCCATCCTCTCCCATTTCCCCCCCACCCCCCCAACAAACCCCCCCCCCCCCCCCCCCCTCCCCACCTTCCCCAAACCCCCACCCCCCAACCCCCCCATTTCCCCCCCCCACTCCACCCAAATCTCCCCCCCACCCCCAAAAAAACCCCCCCTTTCCCCCCCTCCCCCCCCCCCCCCCAAACCCCCAAAAAAATTTCCCCCCCCCACCCCCCCGTCCCCCCTACAATCCCCAAACCCCCCCCCCCTTCCCCCCCCCCCCCTCCCAAAGGGCCGTCGCATCCCCCCCCCGTACCCTCCCCCGGGCCGCGAAAGGTACCCCCCTCCCCCCCCCCCCCCCCCCCCTCCACCCCCTTCCCCCCTTTTCCCAAAAATCTCCCCCCCCCCGGGGAAAAAAAAGGGCCCCACGAAACCCCCCCCCCCCCCTCAAAAAAAACCCGTCCCATCTCCCCCACCCCCAGGTCCAGAAAAACGTCCCAAATCCCCCCCCCCCCCCCCCCCAAATCCCCAAAAGGGGCCGCCCCTTTTCTCCCCCCCCCCCCCCCAAAAAAATCCCACATATACCCCCCCCCCCCCCCGGGCCTTAAACCGGGTCCCAAAATTTTCCCCCCCCCCCCGGGCCAAACCAACCCCGCTTATCCCCCCCCCCCCCATTTACCAGGGGGCCCCAAAAAAAACCCCTTCCCCCCCCCCCCCAAACCAAACGCCCAGCGTATCCCCTTCCCCCCCCCCCCCCAAAAAGGCCCCCCTTTTTTTCTCCCCTTCTCCCCCCCTGCCGGCCCACAGAACCCCCCCCCCCCCCCCACCCAAACCGCTTCCATTCCATCCCAAACCTCCCAGGTTCCCCCCCAAAGGACTCCCACAGTTCTCCCCCCCCACCCCACCAACAGCTTTCCCTTCCACCCCAAAGCCCCCTCCAGTTCCCCCAAACTCCCAATGGACCCCCCCGCCACCACCCCTAAATCTCTTCCATTCCCCCAAACCCCCGGGTTGATACCCGCCCCCCAGTAACCCCCCCCCCCCCACCAACCGGGCTCCATTCATTACCCGAACCTCCCGGGGGAACCAAACCCCACATACCCCCCCCCCCACTCACCCCCGTCCCATTCATTACCCTATCCCCTCCCCGGCCCCCCCCAAAACCCCACACCCCCCCCCCCACTCACCATTTTCTCATCCATTAAAACCCTTTCCTCCCAGGTTTCCTCCAAACCCCACAGCCCCCCCCCCCCCCACCCAACATTTCCATTCCTTCCAAATCCCAAATTCCCCCCCCAAAACGTCCCCAAAACTCCCCTCCCCCCCCCCACCCACCCCCGTTGAAAACCCTCCCCAATAATCCCCCCCCCGGGTCCAAACCGGTCGCCCTTACCCCCCCCCCCCCCCCCAAGGCGTCCCTATCCCCCAAACCCCCTCCCCAGGTTCCTTTTCCCCAATTCCCCCAAAACCCCTTTCCCCCCCGCCCCCCGCCAACCCCCCCAAAAAGGGGTTTAAACCCCTTTCCTCCCCCCCCCCCGGGCCAACCAGGTCCCCATTACTCCCCCCCCCCCCCCCCCAAAAAAGGGGCCTCTCCACCCCCCCCCCCCCCCCCCAAAAACCCCCAAACCCCGCTTTCCCCCCCCCCCCCCCACTCCCCGGGGGTGCCATCCCCCCCCCAAATCCCCCACCAAGCAATCGTCCCCATAACTCCCCCCCCCCCCCCCACCCCCAAACCCCAAAGGCGTCCACTTCCCCCCCCCCCCCCCACCCCAACCAAGCCCCACAATCCCCCCCCCCAAACCCCTCCCCAGGTGCATTCCTATGCCCTATACCCCCCCCTTTTCCCAAAGCCCCACTATCCCCTCCCCACCCACTCACCCAGGGCTTCCCAAACCCTATACTCCCCCACCAGACCAAGCGCCCCGCATTCCCCCCCCCCCCCACTCCCAAAGGGCCATTACTCACCCAAACATTCTCCCCCTTCCCAAAGGGGTTCCCACAAACCCCCCCCCCCCCAAAAAAATCGCAACTCCCCTAACCCCCCGGGCCAAACCAAACCCCACAAACTCCCCCCCCACCCCCACCAAACACTCTACCTTCCATTTTCCCCAACAAATCCCTCCCCCCCAGACGCAGGTCGCCCCATCCCCCCCCCCCCACACCCCCAGGGCCTTTCCCAAAACCCCCCCTCCCCCCCCAAAGTCCCCGGGGGTATTCCCCCCCCCCCCCCCCCCCCCGGGGGCCCCTTTTCCACTCCCCAGGTATTTCCCCCTTTCCCCGGCCCCCCCCCCCCCCCAAAACTCCCCTTCCCCCCCCCCCCCCAAACCCCCCCCCAGCTTAAATCTCCCCCCCCCCCCCCCCCCCAACCGGGGCCCAATTCTCCCCCCATCCCCCTTTTTCCCCTAAAATTTCCCCAAAAACCCCCCCCCCCCCCCCAAACCCCAAAAAACCCCCACCCCCCCCCCCCCCCCCCCCGGGGGGTACCCCTTTTCCCCCCCCCCCCCCCCCCCCCCCAAAACCCCAAAAACCCTTCCCCCCCCCCCCTTAAAAAACCTAAATTACCCCCCCCTTCCCCCCCCCCCCCCAAACCCCAAAGGCCCGCTATTCACCCCCCCCCCCCATTCCAAGCTTTTCCCCACACCCTTCCCCCCCCCCCCCACCAACCCCCTTTTTCCCCCCCCCCCTTCCCCCGGGGGGGCCTTTACCAAACCCCCAGTTTAACCCCCCCCCCCAGCAAAACACCCCCCCTCCCCCCCCCCTTCCTTTCCAAACCCCCTTTCCCCCCCCCCCCCCCCCCCCACCCGTCCAAACCCTAAATCCCTTTTTTCCCCCCTTTTTTCCCCGGGTTCTCCCAAGAAACCCCCCCCCCCCCCCCCCGCCCGGCCCACCCAAAATCCCTTCTCTCCCCTTTTCCGTCCCAATTCCCCGGTTTCCCCCCCCCCCCCCCCCCCCCCCAACCCCCACCTCCCCCCCCCTTTCTCCCCTTCCCCGGTCCCCAGAGATCCCCCCCCCCCCCCCCCCACCCCAAACAACACCCGGCCCCTTACATCCCTATACATCTCTCCCAGGTTGCCATGTACGCAGAGTACGTCCCAGCAGTATACCCCCCCCCCCCCCCCACCCCACGTCACACACAGGCGTGGGTCATCTCATCTCATCCCTATACATCTCTCCCAGTTGCCATGTACGCAGAGTACGTCCCAGCAGTATACTCCCCCCCCCACCCCACGTCACAAACACAGGCGTCGTCATCTCATCTCATCCCTATACATCTCTCCCAGGTTGCCATGTACGCAGAGTACGTCCCAGCAGTATACTCCCCCCCCCCCCCCCCCCCACTCACACACAGGCGTCGTCATCTCATCTCATCCCTATACATCTCTCCCAGGTTGCCATGTACGCAGAGTACGTCCCAGCAGTATACTCCCCCCCCCCACCCCACTCACACACAGGCGTCGTCATCTCATCTCATCCCTATACAGCTCTCCCAGGTTGCCATGTACGCAGAGTACGTCCCAGCAGTAATACTCCCCCCCCACCCCACGTCACACACAGGCGTCGTCATCTCATCTCATCCCATACATCTCTCCCAGGTTGCCATGTACGCAGAGTACGTCCCAGCAGTATACTCCCCCCCACCCCACGTCACACACAGGCGTCGTCATCTCATCTCATCCCTATACATCTCTCCCAGGTTGCCATGTACGCAGAGTACGTCCCAGCAGTATACTCCCCCCCCACCCCACGTCACACACAGGCGTCGTCATCTCATCTCATCCCTATACATCTCTCCCAGGTTGCCATGTACGCAGAGTACGTCCCAGCAGTATACTCCCCCCCCACCCCACGTCACACACAGGCGTCGTCATCTCATCTCATCCCTATACATCTCTCCCAGGTTGCCATGTACGCAGAGTACGTCCCAGCAGTATACTCCCCCCCCACCCCACTCACACACAGGCGTCGTCATCTCATCTCATCCCTATACATCTCTCCCAGGTTGCCATGTACGCAGAGTACGTCCCAGCAGTATACTCCCCCCCCCACCCCCACGTCACACACAGGCGTCGTCATCTCATCTCATCCCTATACATCCTCTCCCAGGTTGCCATGTACGCAGAGTACGTCCCAGCAGTATACTCCCCCCCCCCCCCACCCCACTCACACACAGGCGTCGTCATCTCATCTCATCCCTATACATCTCTCCCAGGTTGCCATGTACGCAGAGTACGTCCCAGCAGTATACTCCTTCCCCCCCGCCCCCCGCCGCACGTCACACACAGGCGTCGTCATCTCATCTCATCCCTGTACATCTCTCCCAGGTTGCCATGTACGCAGAGTACGTCCCAGCAGTATACTCCCCCCCCCCCCACCCCACATCACACACAGGCGTCGTCATCTCATCTCATCCCTATACATCTCTCCCAGGTTGCCATGTACGCAGAGTACGTCCCAGCAGTATACTCCTCCCCCCCCCCGCCCCCCGCCGCACGTCACACACAGGCGTCGTCATCTCATCTCATCCCTATACATCTCTCCCAGGTTGCCATGTACGCAGAGTACGTCCCAGCAGTATACTCCCCCCCCACCCCACGTCACACACAGGCGTCGTCATCTCATCTCATCCCTATACATCTCTCCCAGGTTGCCATGTACGCAGAGTACGTCCCAGCAGTATACTCCCCCCCCACCCCACGTCACACACAGGCGTCGTCATCTCATCTCATCCCTATACATCTCTCCCAGGTTGCCATGTACGCAGAGTACGTCCCAGCAGTATACTCCTTCCCCCCCGCCCCCCGGCCGCACGTCACACACAGGCGTCGTCATCTCATCTCATCCCTGTACATCTCTCCCAGGTTGCCATGTACGCAGAGTACGTCCCAGCAGTATACTCCCCCCCCCCCCCCCCCCCCCCACTCACACACAGGCGTCGTCATCTCATCTCATCCCTATACATCTCTCCCAGGTTGCCATGTACGCAGAGTACGTCCCAGCAGTATACTCCCCCCCCACCCCACGTCACACACAGGCGTCGTCATCTCATCTCATCCCTATACATCTCTCCCAGGTTGCCATGTACGCAGAGTACGTCCCAGCAGTATACTCCCCCCCCCCCCCCCACCCCACATCACACACAGGCGTCGTCATCTCATCTCATCCCTATACATCTCTCCCAGGTTGCCATGTACGCAGAGTACGTCCCAGCAGTATACTCCCCCCCCACCCCCACGTCACACACAGGCGTCGTCATCTCATCTCATCCCTATACAGCTCTCCCAGGTTGCCATGTACGCAGAGTACGTCCCAGCAGTATACTCCTTCCCCACCCCACGTCACACACAGGCGTCGTCATCTCATCTCATCCCTATACATCTCTCCCAGGTTGCCATGTACGCAGAGTACGTCCCAGCAGTATACTCCCCCCCCACCCCACGTCACACACAGGCGTCGTCATCTCATCTCATCCCTATACATCTCTCCCAGGTTGCCATGTACGCAGAGTACGTCCCAGCAGTATACCCCCCCCCCACCCCACGTCACACACAGGCGTCGTCATCTCATCTCATCCCTATACATCTCTCCCAGGTTGCCATGTACGCAGAGTACGTCCCAGCAGTATACTCCCCCCCCACCCCACGTCACACACAGGCGTCGTCATCTCATCTCATCCCTATACATCTCTCCCAGGTTGCCATGTACGCAGAGTACGTCCCAGCAGTATACTCCCCCCCCACCCCACGTCACACACAGGCGTCGTCATCTCATCTCATCCCTATACATCTCTCCCAGGTTGCCATGTACGCAGAGTACGTCCCAGCAGTATACTCCTTCCCCCCCGCCCCCGGCCGCACGTCACACACAGGCGTCGTCATCTCATCTCATCCCTGTACATCTCTCCCAGGTTGCCATGTACGCAGAGTACGTCCCAGCAGTATACTCCCCCCCCCCCCCCCCCCACCCCACATCACACACAGGCGTCGTCATCTCATCTCATCCCTATACATCTCTCCCAGGTTGCCATGTACGCAGAGTACGTCCCAGCAGTATACTCCCCCCCCACCCCACGTCACACACAGGCGTCGTCATCTCATCTCATCCCTATACATCTCTCCCAGGTTGCCATGTACGCAGAGTACGTCCCAGCAGTATACTCCCCCCCACCCCCCCCACCCCACATCACACACAGGCGTCGTCATCTCATCTCATCCCTATACAGCTCTCCCAGGTTGCCATGTACGCAGAGTACGTCCCAGCAGTATACTCCTTCCCCCCCGCCCCCCGGCCGCACGTCACACACAGGCGTCGTCATCTCATCTCATCCCTGTACATCTCTCCCAGGTTGCCATGTACGCAGAGTACGTCCCAGCAGTATACTCCCCCCCCCCCCACCCCAACATCACACACAGGCGTCGTCATCTCATCTCATCCCCATACAGCTCTCCCAGGTTGCCATGTACGCAGAGTACGTCCCAGCAGTGAGTATAGTCCCCCCCCGGCCGCACGTCACACACAGGCGTCGTCATCTCATCTCATCCCTATACATCTCTCCCAGGTTGCCATGTACGCAGAGTACGTCCCAGCAGTATACTCCTTCCCCCCCGCCCCCCGGCCGCACGTCACACACAGGCGCCGCACGCCTCCGCTGCACATGAATGAAGCTGTCACCAAGCTCCACCCACCTCACTGCTGACAAATAGGACTGTAACAGCTTGCTGCTCGCTGATTGGATGACACTGCTGCGTACAGCCAATCATGAGCGGTCACTCCGTAGTCCCGCCTTCTCTCTGCAGACGTCGTGACGCGGTGACGCCTCCTGCCGGTCTTCCTGGTCGGAGAAAAGTTTAGCCGGGGAGATGGCGGCGGTGAAGGCGCTGCTGGCGGCGGTGGTGCTGCTCGCTCTGTGCGGGGGGCTGTCTGATGGCCAGAAGAAGAAAGAGGTGGGTGAGGCAGAGAGAGCACGGCCCCGGGGAGGGCAACCATTACCGGTCTCCGAGACTACACAGAGCGCGGGGCCGGCACCTCGGGGTCACTGCGCCCAGTCTGAGAGTAGGACATGTGTGGTCTCCCTCCCTGGATCTTGGACAGTCTGTAGACCTGTCCTATCGGTCACCATTGTGTCGTGTGATTGGCTGCAGCCGTTGCCGTTATGCCGTGTGATTGGCTGCAGCGGTCGCTGCTGTGGCGTGTGATTGGCTGCAGCGGTCGCTGTTATGCCGTGTGATTGGCTGCAGCGGTCGCTGCTGTGGCGTGTGATTGGCTGCAGCGGTCGCCGCTGTGGTGTGTGATTGGCTGCTGTGGTCACATGCTCATCCCACCCACAAATGCACTTATGTCTGCGGACACCGTGACAGCAGCATATTAGGATGTTCGGAGACCCCCATATCAGCCAACCACCTAGTGTGTGTGTGTGTGTGTGTGTGTGTGTGTGTGTGTGTGTGTGTGTGTGTGTGTGTGGAGCCCACTGGGACGGGGCACTCGGTGCCGGACCGGGGTGCTGCTGGGGGATGTCACGGGCCCGCACAATAAAATGGGGGGTTATTTACAGGGGATTTGTCACTCGTGACGCCACCCACTATATGTGGCCAGTAATGGGGCCGCCGCTGCTGCAGGACCTCCGGGGATGATGGGTTAGCAGCTTGGATGGAATAGTTCCTGGTGGGCAGAACTGGGTTCCCCGGGGCAGTGGTAGTAGTAGTTAAAGTCTGTGAGGATAGTTATTGATGCTGCAGGAGAGTAAGGGTAGCAGTAGAGATGATGAGAGTAGAGGTAATCGCAGTATATGAGGGCAAGTGGGGCTTCAGTATAAGGATCACACACACTCACGGTTTCTGTTGTTTTCCAAGTCTTTACTGGCAGATGGTATAACACAGTATTGTCCACGGAGTCTGTACCGGGTTGCTCTCACCCTGACCGGGTCCTTGGCTTCCTACTTAAGCGCGGTGTGTGGCCCTGCTGCTGCTTGTAGCTATGCTGCTGGCCCTGTCTCTGCTCACGGGTACCAATATGCTGGGCAACTTGAGTCCTCTGTGTCACTGACCCCTCCGTGTTGCTTTGCTATGGTGTGGTGAAGATGGTGGACCTTCACTATGCCGGTGTTTACTGTCCTGTCTGTCTCAGGCACAGCCTCAGATCCGGTATCCGTCTTGAGCGCCTCCCCGAGGTCAAGCTTTTGGGGTAACTCTTTATCCCGGGGATGTTCCTCTGTTCCTCTGTCTCCTCTCCTCAGACCTCTCAGGACCTCCACCTCTACTTGACTCTGCTCCTGCTCTCTGCAAACTGAACTAACTGTCACTCATGCACTGAGGTAAACCACTTTAGCTCCTCCCACTAGTGCAGGTGCCACCTAAGCTCCTCCCACTTTCTAGTGTAGTGTTGTGTGGGGAGTAAATCTGTGTTGATGTTTCTGTGGCACATTAACCCTTGGGGTGCCACATGTGTCACCAGCCATGTTGCCCTTTCTTGCTGTTGTGGGTGATGGGCCGCCTGATGGGGCACACGCGGTCCCTGTCCGTCCTCACTGCACGCTCCTGCTTTCTTAAAGGGAACCTGTCCCCTCCAAATCACCCCCAACCCTATGAATAGGGTAAAGCAAAACCTGCGTATGCGCAATGCGCATGGTAAGGTCGGCGGTACACCTAAAGGGTGCACCAACGTCGCCATGACCGGATGTGACGCAAATAGCGTCACACCGGCTATTACGCCCATACAGCAGGGAGAGGAGCAGAAGGATTATTTCTCACGCCCATCGGGGTGTGATAATGAGCGGCTCAGGCGGGGAACGCCCTGTGAGGCCCCTTTCACATCAGCGGTTTTTGCCAATCGCAGCAGATGCGGTGAAAAAAATGCAGTTGTTATGCGTTAATCGTGGCAGATGCGTTTTTTTTCACTGCATCTGCTGCGATCGGCAAAAAACGCTGATGTGAAAGCAGCCTTACACCACTCATTTTTTACACAAAAGGACCGCTAGAAAGGATGTCTCAGGATGCAGGGACAGGTATTCATAGCTTTGGAGGGGTCAGGTTCCCTTTAACTCTTCAATATTCTACCAGCAGTTACAGAAATCCACAGTGAGAGGGCAGCACTGACCAATTTCGCAACCCTGAACAAGTGCAGCACCTGGGCCATGAGCAGCTGCCAGGTGTCCGCTCCAGTAATGGCGGGCAGATTCATCCACTATTGCCATATGGCGGCTGCCCTCTATCCAGTGTGACCGGTGCTTGGCAGGGAGGCTACCAGTGGTGGTCGAGGTGTGTGTGCACGTGGCATGTGCTATACACCAGTGTATTATACAACAGTGCGACACATCACACCCATCCTGTCACTGATTTTCCTGCAGGGTTTATATACACTATATACAGTGCTATCTTGATTTACAAGAAACTTTATTTGTAGCATTTTGAAAGACGAGTTGGCATTTCTGAAAAATTGTAACCTGCTTAACGAGCAATGATTTAGAAGAGCATCTGGCCGGCCCTGTGCATGTGTGGTGCCAATTACATGTGCGTACTGTGCATGTGTGGTGCCGATTACATGTGCATACTGTGCAGATTACATGTGCCGATTAGATGTGTGTACTGTGCCGATTAGATGTGTGTACTGTGCCGATTAGATGTGTGTACTGTGCCGATTAGATGTGTGTACGGTGCCGATTACGTGTGCATACTGTGCAGATTACATGTGCCGATTAGATGTGTGTACTGTGCCGATTAGATGTGTGTACTGTGCCGATTAGATGTGTGTACTGTGCCGATTAGATGTGTGTACGGTGCCGATTACGTGTGCGTACTGTGCAGATTACATGTGCCGATTACGTGTGTGTACGGTGCCGATTACGTGTGTGTACGGTGCCGATTACGTGTGTGTACGGTGCCGATTACGTGTGTGTACGGTGCCGATTACGTGTGTGTACGGTGCCGATTACGTGTGTGTACGGTGCCGATTACGTGTGTGTACGGTGCCGATTACGTGTGTGTACGGTGCCGATTACGTGTGTGTACGGTGCCGATTACGTGTGTGTACGGTGCCGATTACGTGTGTGTACGGTGCAGAGTGCGATGCCGATTACATGTGTGATGCTGGTACAGTATTTGCTGCCTTCCTCTGTATTTACAGCATTCTGGCGCTGCTCTGAGCTCTTTCTGCTGCTGGTGGCTTCCCGTACTTGTACAGCAGCAGAGAGAGTTTAGAGTGCCGCTGTCCGTCTGTCGCTCTGAGCTCTCCTCTCGGCCGCTGTACAAGTACCGCCAATCAGCTGCTGGTTTGATTGTCTGGTGACTTCTTGTACATGTACAGTGGCTGAGAGAGCTCAGTGCAGCGCCCGGCAGCCTGGAATACAGTGGCGGATCGGTGAGTGTGTTTTAATGGGGATGACGGGGATATTAAGGGCTGAATGGGGATGTAATAATGTTAGTTTTATATGTATATGAATTCAGTAGATCTTTTTGGGTTGTGAAACGAATCATCTTTGTTTCAATGATTTCTTATGGAATATTTTCTTTGATGTACAAGGGATATGAATTACAAGCACATACTCCCAAACAGATTATGCTCTTGAATCAAGGTTCCACTGTGTATATTTTTCTCCTTTCTTTTATTGTTCAGGTGTGTGCACATGGCAGAATTTGTATTTTTTTTTTTATATATAATTGTTACTTATGACTGTGCATGTGTTATGGATTAACATTTTATAATAATAGTAACAAGTTGCCTGCCCCTGACCAAATCCATATGGACCAAGTACTGGCGTGAAAAGTATGACACCAGACACACAGTCAGATGTACACCCTTCCTTGGTCAGTTCCAAGCTCCAAGTGTAGTTTATTTCAACAAGCATTAGTTCTTCCTCGGTCAGCCCTAGGGCCACGTCACACACACAGATAATTGTGCAGATATTGTTCACAGATCTCTGGTTGCAGTGAAATCATGGACACATTGCTCCATTTTGTGGCCGTATACAAATGGAACAATGGTCCATGATTTCACTGCAACCAGAGATCTGTGAACAATATCTGCACAGATATCTGTGTGTGTGACGTGGCCCCTACTCATATGTATTCATTGGCTAATGGATTGGATAATGGGCGGATCCAAGAGGTCATCAGGGGGTGTGACCTTGTTCAGCTATCTTTAGATGATGTCTTCCTCTGGACTCCAGCTTATGTGATTGGTCAGTCTTCTCTGGACTCCAGCTTGCTCTCAGAGCATGGTGTGATGTGGCAGGAAATGGCAGCCATGTTTAAGTCACAACTTATACAATGTAAAATATTAAACTCTATGGATCGTTTTCTCCATGCCCTTATGTCTTAAGATTAATTAAGTATTTGATCCTATGGTTCTCCTCAACACATGTCCCCTCTGAATTGTAAAGCGCTGCAGAATATGTTGGCGTTATACAAATGTTATTATTTAGAAGCTTGCACAATCTTTTAGATCTTGGTGGTGGTTTTCTTGGGACGGCTTGTGCTCTGTACTGTGAGGATTGGTAATGTCACCTCCTTTGTACACTTCAGTTTCCAAACCCTGAAGTACCGTATATACTCGTGTATAAGCCGACCCCCCCTACTTTTGCCCCCAAAAACTGGGAAAACTTATTGACTCGCGTATAAGCCGAGGGTGGACTCCAGCACAGGTATACAACCCCCAGCAGTGAGGTATACAGCAGCCTCCCCAGTGGTGTATACAGCAGCCGCCCCAGTGGTATATACAGCAGCAGCTCCAGTGGTATATAACCCAGGGCAGCCAGCATTGCCCAGGAGGCATATGCAGAGCATCACCAGTGAGGCATATGCACAGCCTCGCAGGAGGCATATGCAGCCCCAGGAGGCATATGC
Organism: Allobates femoralis; assembly: GCA_033576535.1. NCBI lineage: Eukaryota > Metazoa > Chordata > Amphibia > Anura > Aromobatidae > Allobates > Allobates femoralis. The sequence goes on along the minus strand of JARQOC010000620.1, from coordinate 34,295 downwards.
AGCCCCAGGAGGCATATGCAGCCCCAGGAGGCATATGCAGCCCCAGGAGGCCATATGCAGCCCCAGGAGGCATATGCAGCCCCAGGAGGCATATGCAGCCCCAGGAGGCATATGCAGCCCCAATGCAGCCAGGCATATGCAGCCCCAGGAGCATATGCAGCCCCAGGAGGATATGCAGCCCCAGGTATGCAGCCCCAGATATGCAGCCCCAGGAGGATATGCAGCCCCAGGAATATGCAGCCCCAGGAGGTATATGCAGCCCCATATATGCAGCCCCAGGAGGTATATGCAGCCCCAGGAGGTATATGCAGCCCCAGGAGGTATATGCAGCCCCCAGGAGTATATGCAGCCCCAGGAGGTATATGCAGCCCCAGGAGGTATATGCAGCCCCAGGAGGTATATGCAGCCCCAGGAGGTATATGCAGCCCCAGGAGGTATATGCAGCCCCAGGAGGTATATGCAGCCCCAGGAGGTATATGCAGCCCCAGGAGGTATATGCAGCCCCAGGAGGTATATGCAGCCCCAGGAGGTATATGCAGCCCCAGGAGGTATATGCAGCCCCAGGAGGTATATGCAGCCCCAGGAGGTATATGCAGCCCCAGGAGGTATATATGCAGCCCCAGGAGGTATATGCAGCCCCAGGAGGTATATGCAGCCCCAGGAGGTATATGCAGCCCCAGGAGGTATATGCAGCCCCAGGAGGTATATGCAGCCCCAGGAGGTATATGCAGCCCCAGGAGGTATATGCAGCCCCAGGAGGTATATGCAGCCCCAGGAGGTATATGCAGCCCCAGGAGGTATATGCAGCCCCAGGAGGTATATGCAGCCCCAGGAGGTATATGCAGCCCAGGAGGTATATGCAGCCCCAGGAGGTATATGCAGCCCCAGGAGGTATATGCAGCCCCAGGAGGTATATGCAGCCCCAGAGGTATATGCAGCCCAGGAGGTATATGCAGCCCCAGGAGGTATATGCAGCCCCAGGAGGTATATGCAGCCCCAGGAGGTATATGCAGCCCCAGGAGGTATATGCAGCCCCAGGAGGTATATGCAGCCCCAGGAGGTATATGCAGCCCCAGGAGGTATATGCAGCCCCAGGAGGTATATGCAGCCCCAGGAGGTATATGCAGCCCAGGAGGTATATGCAGCCCCAGGAGGTATATGCAGCCCCAGGAGGTATATGCAGCCCAGGAGGTATATGCAGCCCCAGGAGGTATATGCAGCCCCAGGAGTATATGCAGCCCCAGGAGGTATATGCAGCCCCAGGAGGTATATGCAGCCCAGGAGGTATATGCAGCCCCAGGAGGTATATGCAGCCCCAGGAGGTATATGCAGCCCCAGGAGGTATATGCAGCCCCGGAGGTATATGCAGCCCCAGGAGGTATATGCAGCCCCAGGAGGTATATGCAGCCCCAGGAGGTATATGCAGCCCCAGGAGGTATATGCAGCCCCAGGAGGTATATGCAGCCCCAGGAGGTATATGCAGCCCCAGGAGGTATATGCAGCCCCAGGAGGTATATGCAGCCCCAGGAGGTATATGCAGCCCCAGGAGGTATATGCAGCCCCAGGAGGTATATGCAGCCCCAGGAGGTATATGCAGCCCCAGGAGGTATATGCAGCCCCAGGAGGTATATGCAGCCCCAGGAGGTATATGCAGCCCCAGGAGGTATATGCAGCCCCAGGAGGTATATGCAGCCCCAGGAGGTATATGCAGCCCCAGGAGGTATATGCAGCCCAGGAGGTATATGCAGCCAGGAGGTATATGCAGCCCCAGGAGGTATATGCAGCCCCAGGAGGTATATGCAGCCCCAGGAGGTATATGCAGCCCCAGGAGGTATATGCAGCCCAGGAGGTATATGCAGCCCCAGGAGGTATATGCAGCCCCAGGAGGTATATGCAGCCCCAGGAGGTATATGCAGCCCCAGGAGGTATATGCAGCCAGGTTCCCAGAGGTATATGCAGCCCCAGAGGTATATGCAGCCCCATATGCAGCCCCAGGAGGTATATGCAGCCCCAGAAGTATATACAGCCCCATATGCAGCCCCAGGAGGTATATGCAGCCCCAGGAGGTATATGCAGCCCCCCCCCCATCTATATACAGGCCCCACCCCGCCGCAATCCTGTAAAGGAAGAGATTAGTATACTTATCCCTCCGCTGTCCCGCCACCATCACGCTCCTCCATCTTCATCCAGCGTCTTCCGTCTTCTTTCAGCTTCCTCCTCTGTCGCGCCGGCAATGACGTCATTGCCTGCGACCATCGGAGGAACCCGGAAGAAGACGGAAGACGCTGGATGAAGACGGAGGAGCGTGATGGTGGCGGCGTCGGGACAGCGGAGGGATAAGTATACTAATCTCTTCCTTTACAGGATTGCGGCAGGGGGGGCCTGTATATAGATCGGGGCACTGTATACATTGTACAGTACATTGTATACAGTATACAGTGACTCGCGTATAAGCCGAGGGGGTAACTTTTCAGCCCAATTTTTGGGCTGAAAAACTCGGCTTATACGCGAGTATATACGGTACTTTATTAGCAGTGTTGCGACCATCACTGCCATCCCGCACATTGCCTGTGTTTATAGGGCACATTTGCAGCACTTTTCACCTCAGATTTCAGGAAGATTCCACCTGAAGAGGCTGCCATGTGCTCTGCTCCTCTGCTGCTCCCCTGGCTGGTTGCTGAGGGACTGCTGCCTGGCCCTCCAGATCCCTGTTGGGGGTAATGAGGGCCATGGCATCCCCGGTCACTGGCCTCTTTGAGGGGAGCCTGCCAGCTGCTTTCCGTGCACTGCCCGTGCGACCGGAAATGACGTGCGTAGGCGGGACTTCCGGTCACACGCTACTCCGGCGGGAGAGTGGCGCTTCCGGACCTGGTGGCGGGAGGGCATGTCGCTTGCTGACCTGCCCAGGACCCGGCGCGGCAGGTGGGGAATTCCCATTATGTCCTGTTAGGTGGCTGTACTGATGGTCCCTTATCCGATGTGTTCTTTTCCGTATCTAAATCACTCTCGGTTCCTATTTTACCATGGGTGACGGGAGGAATGGGAAGTATCAGGCAATATATGACTCCAAAGTCGGCCAAAAGAAAAATAGGAGGGGAAAAAGAGGGGGCAAACGAGCAAAGTCTAAAAAACAAGAAATTGAGACCCCAATAAATGTAACTAGTGGGGAGGGCCCCTCTGGATTGGAGGAATGAAGTGTAAAGTTTTTCAATGTTTTTAATATCTCCAATCATAATTTATCTCAAGATGAATTATCTGTTCTTCGTAGAGGACTTTCGTTTTGTCCTTCAAATAGTAGTGAACTTAACCTTTTTCTTCACCTGCAGAAGTTCGTTCGTAAGCTTACCCTTAAAAGGCATGTTGAGCTAAATCTGCGTATTCCTGATTGTCAAAAGAAATTTATTATGGAAGGGATGGCCTTTGTATTAAGAAGTATTTTTTTTTTTTACTTTTACTGACATAGTACCAGCAAATTAAGGGAACAGCAATGGGGTCAAGAGTTGCCCCGACATATACAAATTTATTCATGGCAGTCTTTGAGACTTGGCTTATTTTTAATGGTAATTATTTTAAGGATGTGGTTTTATACAAACATTTTATAGATTATTTATTATCTTTAACAATGAGCATTCAAATTTGGATGGCTTTATAGAAACTATAACCAATAACAATTGGGGCATAAAATTGACTCCAGAAATTCTGAGTCCATTATTTTTTTGGATCTAAAGATTGAACGTGTAGGGGAAACTATCACTAACACCTATTTTACACCGGAGGACGCCAACAGCTATGTGCATTTTTTTTTTTTAGCAATCATTACGATAAATGGTTGAGAAACATCCCCATCAACCAGTATAAACGCATAAAAATAAATTATACATTGACTACGGATTTTAAAGCACAGAGTAATGTCTTGAGAGAGCGATTTTTGGAACGGGGTTACTCAAAAAAACTAATACAAAGAGCTTATAATGATATTAAAGGGAACCTGACCCCTAAAAATTAGCCCCCAGTCTCCTAAGACCATTCTTAGACATTTCTAGCCATCCCCTTGTGCTAAAAGTGTATTTCTCCATTCGCCTTCCACGACAGCATTGGAGGATGTCGTCCACGCCCTATTGGGGGACAGGAACACAGAGAGGTTAAAAGCCCCTCCCCTTCCTCAGTACTCCAGTGTCTTCCTGTCCCCCTTGGGGCATGGAGAGGTTCCAGTGCTGTCAGGCCGGCAGAGGCAGCATTGGGGTGTACTTACAGCCGGGCCAGGGATGGACGTCGGGGGCGGCCTCCTCCTCCTTCTCGGGCTCCCGTGGTGGGACCATCCGGCCTTCCTGCGTCCTACGGGGCAAAGCAGGCCGTGTATTGCAACGCCGGAGGCCTGTTCAGCTCTCCGGCGTCTCCCTCCTCCAGCTGCGGTCCCTGGAGCATGCATCAGAGGTGCCGTGGAGGCACTTCCGGTTTCGGGGGTGGAACTTCCGGTTCCGGGATGGCACTTCCGGTTTCGGGCGGCGGCTCCTGTAAGGGCTGTGGCAGGCTGGGCGCGGCTCCAGGGAACCCAGCAGGACTTTCGCGCGCTACTGCCCGCGGCCGGTGACCAGGAGGAGGGAGGGAACAGGTGTTCCTCGTTGGGGGCACGGTACTTCTGGACAAGTACCCGCCGGAAGCTACACCCAGGTAAGTGAAACATGGTGGGTGATAGGCTTCCACCTCTGCTTCTGCAGAGCCCAGCGTTCCCCCAGCTCATGTAAGTGTTTCTGGGGGTGGTCACAAGGGGTAGTTATTTAAGCCCTGCACTCACACTGGGACCCCCTTCTCTTCCCTTTTTGTCTATAGGGAGACGAGGGCCGTCTGTGAAAGGGAGCAATGTGGCTGCGGCACAAAAGTTCCCTCTTCCTACAACAAGGTGTCGGCTGTGACTGACAGGGTTGTCAGGATGGACTCCCCATCCTTGCTTGAGGAGCTCCAATCCATTAGGGAAGAGGTGCAGGCTTCTATCTTGGCACTGCGGGGTTTTGCTGCAGCTTCCGGGCCTTCCCCTCCGTAAGAGAGGAAGCTCCAGGATTGTGACTCTGTGGATCTCATGGAGGCTGGCCAGAGCTCAGCGTTAGAGGACGGCGAGGATATTGCCGCTGTTGCCTATGTCCAGACATGAGAATCTGGACACTACTATTTTTCCACGGAGTCCATTGGTGCATTGGTGGACACTGTCCATTGTACCATGGGAGTAGAGGTGGTGGAATCCCCTTCTTCTGTGCAGGACTAAATGTTCAGAGGCCTGAAGGCTAAGCGGCTTACCCCATCCGAGTGGATTGGAGGGTGATGACTCTGTCTGGGAGGTCCCGAAGGTGGACTCATTCAGACGGCCTGGCTGTTGCGGCCGGGATCTTGAGGACCAAGGGTCTCTCCCAGGCAGTGATCCGCACGCTTCAGCAGAGCAGGAAGCCTGTGACAAACGCTCTTCACGGGAGGGCTGGAATCGGTTCCTGTCCTGGTGTGCTCCTTCCATCCCGACCATGCATCATCCTAATGTGGCCAGGGTAGCAATCAGCTGCTATTGTAAACCCTTTGTGCTTGCCTTTGACACACTGTTGAAGCTAAGCAGCAGGAGCCTCAGTCACGGGCTGGATGGGAGACCTCATGAGAGACCCAATGGGAATCTCTATGGAAGTCTCTATAAAGTCAATGGGACTTCTAACATAAAGGTCTATGGCAGTATTCCATTTGGGAAGCTTAGCATATAAGACCGCGCTGCCTTTTGAAGATTCCTCCCGGTTGAAGGACCCCCTCGTTCGTAAAATGGAGAGTGTCCTCAAACAATCCTGGGAGGCAGCAGCTATGTCTTTAACGGTGTACATTTCCTCTACATGTGAGCAGGTCTTTCTTTAAGTGGCTCACCCAGCTGGGAGAATTCATCCTGCAGGGTACTCCCAGGGAGGAGCTTTGGACTCCATTCCACTTCTGAGACGTGCTACGGGCTTCCTGGCCGATGCCTCTGCTGAGTCGTTCCGCGTTGGCGCCAGGTGCGCAGTGTTGGTTAACACAGCTCGCAGGGCAGTGTGGCTTACAAGGTGAAATGGGGAGGTCACGTCTAAGCTCCAGCTGTGTGGCCTCCCCTTGCAAAGAGCATTGGATGACATCCTGGAAAAGGTGTCAGACCGGAAAAGGTGTCTCCCGGAACAGGAGCCCTTTCGGAGGCAGTCCTTTTGGCCTGAGCGCAGCCAACCCTCCCAGTCTAAAGGGAAGGGTAAGTCTGGTCACTGGGCATTCCAGTACGGGAACAAGACCCGTAATATATTTCTCCCCCAGCAGCGGCATCACCAGCCGGCCCCTAAACAAGGTCGCCTTCCCCAGTGCGGGGCGGCTCCTGCGGTTTCTGCCACAGTGGCAATCAATCTCCTTGTGCCCTTGGATCCTCTCGACCATTTGGGAGGGTCTACGCTTGGAATTCCAGAGCCAGCCCCTCCGTGTCTTCGAGTCCTCTCCCTTCCTCAGGGAGACTCTCGCACAGTTTTTCTTGTCGGGTCTGCGACACCTGTTGGATTCGGGTGTGGGGTCCCCGGTTCCTCCTGGACAGGAGGGCCAAGGGCGCTACTCCAGGTTGTTGTGGACCTCCAGAACGCGTATTCTCAGGTCCCCATTCACCCGTCCCACAAGCGCTTTCTGCGATTCACGATCTCCGGGGCAGGCGGGACGGTCCATTCTCGGCTTAATGTGCTGCCCGTTGGGATTTCGTCGGCCCCAGAGGTTACCAAACTCATGGGGGAAGCGATCACATTCATCCAGACCCAGGGGATATGTATGCTTCCCTATTTAGATGACATGTTGGTGGTGGCTCCTTCGGCAGTGCTTCTGCGCACAAAGGTCTCCAACACATTGGAGATTCTTCAGTCCCTGGGATAGGTACCCAATCTTGGGTATTCGGAACGGGTGCCTGCAACCCGACGTCAATTTTTGGAAGTCTTGCTGGCCTCCTCCAGACAGACCTCGTTCTTTCCTGCGGCATATTAGCTTTTGCGCCGCGTGAATCTGACCCGCTTCCGGGCAAGGGGGGTCGCCCTCCTTGCGGGAAGCAATGTCCCTGTTAGGGGCCATGATGGCCTGCATTCAGTCAGTAACATGGGCTCAGGCTCCCTCCCGACTGCTCCGGGAACACATACTGAGTTCCTGGGACAGACGTCAGGATTCCTTAAACTCACGGGTCCGGACCCCGGGGCGGGTGGTAACCTCGCTTTCCTGGGGATGAATCCCAGACACCTTCCTGTGACCTCCGTTCCCACTGATGCCAGCGGTTCCGGTTGGGGCACGATGGTAGTTCGCACACCGTTCCAGGGGATTTGGAGTCGCTCGGTCAGTCGCCAGTCTTCAAACTTCTGGCAGTGGAGGAAGCGCTTCTTGCTGCAGCTCCCGTTCTCCGGGGTCATCATGTCAAGGTCCTGTCAGACAATGTGACTACGGTTGCTTTCTTGCGGTACCAAGGCGGTACTCGTGGCTTACACTTGCAGGGGCTGGCAAGACTGTTCTTTTGTGGGCAGTACGCCATCTTCTCTCCTCCTCGGCAGTACATCTGAAGGGAATGGCCAATGTACAGGCAGATTCTTGAGCCGCACGGAGGTCCACCCAGGAGAATGGTGCTTCCATCCGGAAGTATTTCGCTCTCTTACGGACAGGTGGGGTGTCTTTTTCGATCGACCTGTTCGCTTCGGGCTCGAATACAAAGGTGCCAACCTTTTTCTCCCTGATGCGGTTGGACCATCCTCGGGGGCTGGACGCTTTTGCCCATCCCTGGGACTTCCGGTTGGTGTATGCATTTCCTCCAATCCCGCCACTTCCCAAGACGTTGCAACGGATTCGGGCGGAGGGGGTGACACTATCCTGGTGGCTCCCCTGGGGCCCAAACTGGCGTGGTACGACGCCATCCGAGACCTGGGCCTGGAGGGACCGATTATGTTAGCCCAGTCTCAACCTACTGTCCCAGGGTCCTCTGTTTCACCCGGGCCCTCAGTGGCCCAACTCTTGGATTTTTGCAGCGTAGCTTGGATTTGGGGCTTCGGCCGAGCACTCTTTAAGTCCAGAGGTCGGCACTTGGGGCGGTTTTTGCCCAGGATCTTGCTTCCCATCCATGGCTCAAGCAGTTTTTTACTTCTGCTTGGGGGTGGTGTCCCCGGATTCGGCCTTCTGTCCCTCCCTGGGATTTGATGCTTGTTCTCCAAGGGCTTGCTCGAAGTCCCTTTGCACCCTTGTCTGCTGCATCCCTTACGTCTCTCTCACAAGGTGGCGTTTTTGGTGGCCATCACTTCTGCTCCCAGAGTTGGAGAACTGTAGGCACTCTCTGTCTGGGCTCCGTGCCCCGTGGTGTCCGTTGTTCGCATTACGCTTCGGTTGCATTCATCTTTTCTTCTGAAAGTTGTCGGCTTTCCATCGGTCCCAGGATGTGGTTCTGCCTTCAATTTGTCGATCTCCTGCTAATGCGGCTGAGGCCGTGTTTCACTCCTTGGATGTTCGTCGGACTGTCCTCCTCTATCTCCGAGAGTCTGCTTCCTGGAGGTTAGATCAGAACCTGTTTGTTCGGCTTTTGGGAATAATACAGGGAAGAAGACTTCCCAGGCTACCATCACTTCCTGGATCAAGAAGGCAATCTGTGAGGTCTACGTCGCTCCGGTCCTTGCTCCTCCGGTGGGGTTGAAGGCTCCTTCAACTCGGGCTGCTGCTACTCCCTGGACGGAGCAGGCTGGAGCTTCATCGGAGCTGATTTGCAGAGCGGCTACGTGGTAGCCTCTCCTCACTTTTTCTCGCCTCTATAGGTTAGATCTGTCCTTCAGACGGGATCTGTCGTTTGGTAGGAGAGTCCTACAGGCAATAGTCCCACCCTGAGGAGTATCGGTGGTATTCCTCCAATGCTGTCGTGGAAGGCGAATGGAGAAAACTGAATTAGTCCTTACCGGTAATTCCTTTTCTTGGAGCCTTCCACGACAGCATCAGTTCCCCCCCTTGTTGGTGTTTGGTTCCGGTTTGTATCAGATAATCCATGGCTAAGGGTAATCTTGGTAAACACTGGAGTACTGAGGAAGGGGAGGGGCTTTTAACCTCTCTGTGTTCCTGTCCCCCAATAGGGCGTGGACGACATCCTCCAATGCTGTCGTGGAAGGCTCCAAGAAAAGGAATTACCGGTAAGGACTAATTCAGTTTTTGTAGAGTTCATAAAAGTGACTTTATTACCTGCACCCACTGTGGCTTCTCAGATTTTGAGAAGCTGCAAAAGAGCTAGGAATTTTCAATCCTTTGCTGATAAATCAAAAACCATTCCTATTGCACATAGATTAGACTGTACATCTAATTTTGTCATTATTTAATTGACTGTCTATGTGGGAAGCAATATGTGGGCCGGACCACACATCCTCTGCATCTGAGATTAAAGACAACCTGTCAGGTGGTTTATGCCCCTCCAGCTATCACTGTCTGTAGCTGCAGCTTTATAATACTATTCTAATCATCCCTGTCTGAGCTCAGAGTGTAATGTGAAAGGTGAAAAAAAACATTTATACACTTACATTTCAGTCCCCACCTTGGAGGAGGGGGACTGTCTGGCAGGATAATAGTTAACTCACTTTTAACTTGGATAGCTAAAGGATCTGTGTGATGTAACGATCATGTGAGCATAGTGGGTGGAGCTAAGCCAGCAAACATATAATGTTCTATGAGAACTTAGCTCCGCCTATTGTAGTCACATGGTTGTGACATCACATCAGGACTCCCAACATGTTCTAGCACAAGGCTGAAATGTTAACTATTAACCTGCCAAACAGTCCCCGTCCTCCAAGCTGGGGACTGACTGCCTCATTACATAAGGAAATGTAAGTGTATAAATGTTTTTTTTCACCTTTCACATTACACTCTGAGCTCAGACAGGGATGATTAGACTGGTATTATAAAGCTACAGCTACAGACAGTGATAGCTGGAGGGGCATAAACCACCTGACAGGTTCCCTTTAAATTCTCATCGACACTATTAAAATTGGCTATTCAAAACATGGGTTATCCAAACATTGTTCACAAAGTCATGGGAACAATGTTATCCTTAAAATGACACCAATAGATTATGTATCTGCCAATAGGTTGTCACCTCTCAGTAAGTTGGAGCTTTTTTGGATATACAAGCCTGATACCCTCTGTTCAATAGGACTTAATGAGGTATTCGACTTGTTTTAATTATTTAATCATTTTTCATCTGAGGGATCCCCTTTTTGTTCATGAACCATGACTTCTTATGGGAGTATTATGTATGCTATAATTCATGTTATTTGAGATCAAGCTACTAATAACAATTGTAATTTTCATCTTGCCGGTTGTCAGTGTTGTTCACCTGTTGTTGTATAATCAGGAGAGATGGGGTGTTGAACCTCTCTGTTGGTCTCCCGGTGAGACCTGATGACATGGTGATAGTAATCGCGGACAATTTTTTGTAAAGTGTCTAGACCTTATTTAGTGTAGGGGCAGCGCATAGTACTAGCAGGTGTGTGGCAGAGTGGTATGTTATGGGACCTATGAGGTGAGACAATGGGGCAGAGGGAGTTTGAACCCAGGTAGATTCTATCCATGCAGATAACATTTTTTAAAGTGGTTTAGACCTGATATCCGTTTTTTAATTAGTGTAAAGGCAGCATTGAGTGTAAGTAGGCGGGTGGCCGAGTGGTGAGATATGGGACCTACAATGCTAGATCCTGTGTTTGAGGGAGTTCGAACCCTGGCAGATCCTTCAAAATTTTATGAATTTAAAGTTTTGTATGTAACTTTTTATGTGTGTGATCATGTTTATGTACATTTTTTATATTTTATGGTGAAGGTTTTAAGAGTTTGATTTTATATAACGATCTCAGATTATCAAAATTCAGTAATAGGGGGCGGTTTCACCAGAACTGATGCTCTGGTGCACAATATGTGAGGTCATTATGGTGTTTATATATAAATGATATCTGATGTAGCACTGTAAATAATGCCCTGAGGAAGTGGCCAACTGGCTACAAAATGCGTCGGCTTGTCATTGGTGTGTGTGTGGCGAATAAAGAATTAATCGTATCAGTCTCCTGTGGTCAGCGCGAAGGATATTTCTGATACTCTCTAAACCTAATGACATTTTTTCCCTACGGGATCTGCAGCGACCAGGCCTGTAAGGTGGTTGTGACTGTTCACAACCTGAAAAGGAGTGGACCCCTGCGGTAATTTCCCTTGGTGTTCCACATTTACCGCTCTATTGTGCGCTCCTCCGCCTTTTGTATGTTTTACTTTCTAGGATAAGGCTGCCCCTAAGAAGGCTCCTAAATGCCTGGGGTGTGTCTGTGTGTCTGTGGAAGCTGCCTACGGGGTGGGACAAGAAGTTATGCCAGTCCTGCACGGACAAGATTGTTAGAGCTGAACGCCTGAGTCTGGTGGACGAATTGAGGTCCATGGTGAAGCAGGAAATCCAGGCATCCCTGGCCTCCTTTCACTTGTGGCTCCTATTGCGGGGCCCCACTCCCTAAGACAAGGAAGGTTCAGACTCCAGCTGCACCTTCGGGCTCAGAGGACCCGGGTTCGGACTCTGATGTGCTTGAAGACGCCTCATCTGGTAAACAGGCGGATCTTCGCAAGTTTCTATTCTCCTCAGATGATATTGGGGAGCTTTTTGGAGTTGTTCGGAGCACCATGGGGCTGGAGGAGGAACAGATCCTCTTCTCAGTCCAGGATGAAAAGATTGCTGGACTTCAAACTACTAAGCAACAGGGCTTTACGGTTCATTCCACTACCACTAGGTCGAACAAATTCTTGCCACAAGTGTTCCAGCTACCGGCAGATCAGGCACAACTGCCAGATCTGTCATGAATGCTGAGAAACACTGATGTGAAAGCAGCCTTAGGCTGGCTTCACACCACGGTGCAGTCCGGTCCGCACCTGTCCGGTGTAAATCAGACAGCTACTATGGGGCCGGATGGAGCTGGATGGCAGCTCTCTGCTATCCGGTTTCCATCTCTGAGAATTCGGATTATTCTCACGGGACACAAATGTTGCTTGCAACGTTTTTGTGTTCGGGAAGAAAAATCTCTCCAAAAACCCTTATCCCGGATTCTCCCGGATCCGGGGCAATCCAGGGCTCCCTAACATGGGAGCCTATGGGGCCGGATTGCCCCGGTCCGGAGGGTCCGGGAACCTGACACCGGCAGCTGCACGCCGCTGTTGTTTCAGGACCGGGGCTAGCTCCCTGCGAGCTGCGGTCCAGATTCATTAACAGCTGCAGCCCTCCGATTCTGTGTGCTGATCCGGTCCGGGGCTGTCGGGGTCATGCCTGACAGGACCGGAGTGCGCCGTAGTGTGAAGCCAGCCTTACAAAGTGCAAAGTGCTTGTTGAATTAGGATAGGTTTCAGGTTTTGTTAAAGCTACAGACTGATTGAGAATTTAGATCTGTTCATTGAAAAAGCCTGTGCTAGGCTCCTTCCTGACGATGGATGAGAGAAGGATTTGTCTCCGAAATAGTGTGGTGATCAAAGACTACGGGAGCAGGCAGGCTTTGAGCTGTAAGGCTGCTTTCACACTGGCATGTTTTCAAATCCGTGTTCATCCGTTTTGAAGCTGATGGCCATGGAGCCATTATGGCCTCCCATGTTATCCTATGGGCACGGATTGGTGCTAAAGTGGCCATCCTTGTGTCTCCGTTTTGTCATGGATCCGGTGGTGTGCACAATTTTCATGTACCCAGACATGGAATCTGTTCTGTTTTTGGGCTTCATCGAAAATCGCGGCCTCCAACGAACAGACACGGGTCCATATCTGTCCGTATGAAATTAACATGGAGCTCTATGGAGGATGGATCCATGAAAGGATCAGTTTTGCTGTACTGAGCATGCTTAGGGGTGGGAGGAGCTGTACCTTCTATCTCTGGTGACTGAGCACGGATCCGTTAAAAAAAAAAAACAAAAAAAAAACTTTTCGTTGACACCCTTTAACATCCTTTTGCACAGATTCGTGCTGGTTCGGGACTATACATGAATTTCATGTAACGACACTGAGCTGAAAATAGCCAGTGTGAAAGCAGCCTAAGCAGGAGACACAGCACCTGTCACGCTTCCGGGGGAATGCTTCCAAGAGTGGATCCACTGGGCCGTGGTACCGAACTCCCCTGGGTGAGCTGGTCCTAGTTTAACCAACCCCTATACAAGGATTGTCAGAGGCAAGCCCAGGGGGTCTAAATACCACAGCTGCTAGTACCAGGGGGGCAGCTTGTAGGGTTAGCCTATACTACGGTACAGCTAAGGAGGATTCGCGGGGTCAGAGCCCGAGGCTAGGAGAGCAAGAATGGGTCTACCGGAAGAGAGCACAAAGAGGGCCTTAGTAACAGCCAGATAAGCAGAAGCTTACTAACTCAGTAGTCAGGCTCCTCCCATCAGTGGAGGTAACCTGATATACCGGAGGACGGACATCTATTGATCAAGGGGAGTGTCAGGTTGAGCATTCACAAGGGAGGAGCGTGACCGCCTAGTGCACCGCTGATTAGATTCATGACTGACCATTGTAGTGTGCTGATCCTGGTGGTCAGCAGACAGGAAGGGGACCCAGCGATGGCTCCGAGACACAGCATGCCTGAACGCCGGATGCCTGATCGGTAGAGGAGCAGAGGATGCAGACCCAGGGGAGGTGAGCTGGGAAGCTGTGTCAGGGGACCTAACAGCACCACTCGGCTGATCAGGTTCATACCCCACAACCAGCTCCAGTACCCCATTTCATAACCTATTGGGCTGCTCACAAGCTCATGTTTTTCAGGCAGCGTGGATGATAAGGGTCAATTCAATTTCATATTGGCCCGTGAAAGAACAACCATCACATTGACGGCATCCAAGTAACATCTGTGTGCTGCACGTGTTTAAATTTGACAGTATACAAAGCTTGTAATTTCATTTTCTATATCGATACTGGAAAAAGCACGGATCATATGGATGACATATTTATAATAACACACGGATGTGTGATAAAAATAAACACATCAAAATAGACTGTACCAAACATGCGTGTTATACATACATTTGAAGATGGCCTTACACCAACCAGCACCTCAAGTATACACAAGTATACAGTGCAACACACAATACACAGAGTAACATGTCCACAGCACTTTATACCCTGTGGGGAGGGGTGTTGCACTGTACTAAGTGTAGCTGACCCCAGCCCCTCGTAATGTACATGGCCGCTGAGCCCTCCAGCCCCTCGTAATGTACATGGCCGCGGCCACCCTTATAATATATACTGATGCAGACCCTCATATTAGCCCTCCATCCAGTGACCCACAGTGCACACACACCTTGACCCCTGTAACTCAATACAAATCCTTGTCGCTACTATCTCAATGGTTAGGAGCTTTTTGTGCAGTAGCAGGGAAGCTGCGAGTCACAGCACTGGAGGAGGGAGTTGGAGCCCGGCACTGAGCTCTGCACACGTCCTGGATTGCAGAGAAAACAGCCGGGAATTCCCTTTAAAGGGACACTGTCAGGTCATTTTTCAGTATGATACTAATATTACCTTTGAATAGGGCCTGGGCAGACCTTTTAAAAACATGTAAAATCATTATTGTACCATTTGTAGTTTCCATGTTATCAGCATTTTAGTCCTCTCCATTATAAGCAAACAGGAATAGTCCGGGTTCTGTATAATCCGTTATGTAATTATGCACTCCCTCTCACTAGCTCTCTCCTCATTCCTGCCTTTGCTAACAGTGCAGTGTCAGGTTTCAATAGCTTCTGTTCTGATGAGGGAAAGAGCTGTTATAGATCTGCCTTATCTAGACTCCCATCTTTTTCTGTAAAGCTGCTTTCACATGATTTTTGTGGATCTGTGGCTATCCGTTGTAAAAGTAAAACAGCCACGGATCCAATTTGGCCCCTATGGGCACGGATTGGGGCTTAACAGCCATTTGTGTCTGCAGGGATCCGATTGTGTCCGCTGTTTTCCCGTCCCCAAAATTGGAGACTACACCGATTTTGGACACAGCGGATCCGATACTGTTCAATTCAAATAACACAGGGGTCTATGGAGCTCGGATCCGGGAAAAACAATCGTTTCTGTAATCCGATTTTAGTGTTCTAAGCATGCTCAGTAAACTGAAACTGCTCTGCTCAGTGTAATTTCACTTTAGCAGTATATCTACATACACTGCTAAAGTGAAATTCAACAAAGGAATGTTAAAAATAAATTTAATACTTGCCGCTCTGCCAGCTGTTCGGGAACCGAGAAGAAGTGTATGTATATACAATGGGAAAGCAAAACTACAGCCCGACATGTCACATGGGGGGAGGAACACATGATTCTTCTCTCCCCCTGTGTGTCATCACAGCCCTGACACCAAAATCACAGATCCCGACACAGAGATGGCATCCAGAGGTACACATCTAGGCCTGTCCGCTCCTGTCCATGGGGTCCTGCAGAAAACAGGATCCCCACGGACAGGAAAAAATCTTGATGTGAAAGAAGCCTAAGTAGGTGTCCATGCTTTGATAGTTTTCTGTGCTGTATTTCACCTCTTTGCTGCAAACACAGAGCAGACAAGAGAATACAGCCCCAGCATCCTCCCCCCCCCCCCCTCCCCTTCCAGTGATCTCCTGTGCAGTAATGCACTGTGATGTGACATGCATAGTCATGCATGGGGAGTGGACAGCAGAGAACTAAGTGGATCATTCACTGTGATTGACAGATGGAGTAATTTAATTTGAAGTTTACAGAAGATAGGAGGGGAACATAAATAAGAGATACATCAATAGAGAGAGATTAGAGCAGGGAATTGTGGTGGGTTTACACGTTGCGATATCGGCGTCCAACTCCGACCAAAAGTCACAAGGTTCGGGCGTTGGAGCCGATATCGTTCGTGCGTTGTACGGTGTGAACGTACAATGCGATGCAGGAACGATGGCAGACCGATATCGTGGGTCGAATGAGCGTGCTATTCAACCGCCCGATATCGGATGCCGATTGGAGCCGGATCGTCCCGTGTGACAGCCCAACTCCGATGTGTACGCCCACGTCACCCATTCACTCCCATGTTAAATGGTCGTTCCTGGGTCGGGGGGCGTACACATCGTAGGGACGTTGTATCCCGATATCGCAGCGTGTAAACCGCCGATGCGATTCAGGGAAAACCGGGCACGAAAGCGCGCTCCCGCGCCGTTGTATACGATATCGGAGCAATATCGTGACGTGTAAACCCACCATTAGAAAATGATGGCAGCTGCATGTAGATTTTTGACCAACAGATTTCCTTTAAGCAGGTGCTCTTCATGCCAGGATGTGAGCCCGCATAGTGTCCTGCATAGGGATGGCTGATGCGACCAGGCAGGGACATAAACAGCCTGTTCCCTCTATTAGTGTTAGTAGCATTTTTGTTGCAGCGTATTTTCACTGCGTTGTACAGTACAAGCACAGTGGATGGATTTATAGAGCTCTCCTGCCCACTGTGCTTCTTTTTAACGCTTTGTAAACTGATGTGTGATGCAGGTTTCCTATCCGCAGCATGGCAATTTGTTGTGTGGTGCTATATAAGTGAATACTTATTATAATAATAATTTATTATGTGTCACCTAGCAGCAGCTGCTGAAGGAGGAGGCAGCCTCCGTCTGTACACAGCCTATGGATATGTTTACACCTGGCAACAGGCCCGGCGTCAGTACCCGGGCAAGTGCCGGGGCCCGAAGGCTTGGAGGGGGCCCATCGGGCCCCTGAGGGCTAGGGTCACACTTGCATTGTGACCCTAGCCTGACGCAAGTATTGTCTGCTGCAGCGCAGAGC